>PVJX010004131.1:0-98553 GCA_004027295.1 Dolichotis patagonum | reverse complement strand
GGCAAATAAATACATGAAAAAATGTTCATCATCATTAGTCATGAGAGAAATGCAAATTAAAACCACACTGAGATTCCATCTCACCCCAGAAAGAATGGCCAGGATAAAAAAAACTATCAACAACAAATGCTGGAGAGGCTGTGCGGAAAAAAGAACTCTTCTGCACTGTTGGTGGGAATGTAGACTGGTACAACCACTGTGGAGGTCAGTCTGGAGATTCCTCAAAAAGCTGGGTTTGGAAGTCCCATTTGACCCAGTTATTCCACTTGTAGGCATATTTCCAGAAGAACTGAAAACATCATACCACAGTGATATATGTGTACCCATGGTTATAGCAGCACAATTTGTAATAGCCAGATCTTGGAAACAACCTAAGTGCCCATCAACTGAGGAATGGATAAAAAAGTTGTGGTATATTTATACAATGGAGTACTACTCAGCTTTAAAGAATGATCACATGGAGATATTTATAAATAAATGTACACAACTTGAGACCATACTCATAAGTGAAATAAACCAAACTCACATGTGTAAATACCGTATAGTCTCCCTAGTATGAGAGTTGGTAAGAGTATATAAGATTTTATGTCAATCATGATTCCCCACTTCTTTGCTTAGAAGTCTTTCAATGTTTTCATTCATCAGTTGGAATGGTTTTATTCTGTTTTGTTTGACTTTACTACGCGTGATGGTATGAACAGCTGTTCTGAAGAAAACAAAACATTATGACAGCTATTGCTGATTTAATATCATCTTGCTTAGAAGTCCTACCATGCTTCTATTCTTCTATTACCATCGGTTCTATCATGTTGTGTCTTATTGGGATTCTAATATATGTGATAGTATAAACAAAATTTTTATTGAAATGCGATATTATAGTAGCCATTGATCATTCTCTGTTATTCGGTTCAGAATGCCCTGTAATACTTTCATTTTTTTGAATGGTTTTATAATATTTTGTTATGTTTTATGTTATTGTATTTGAAATTATGCTCAACTATAGCAGAGAAAGAGATTTTATGATAGCTACTGTTAATATCCTGTTGTCTTATTGTAAAGTACTGTGTTGCTTATGTTGTTCTGTTCTGATCTGCTTTGTTCTGCCCTCTTTTGTTTTATTCTCTTAAAAAAAAAAAACAAAACCAACATTTACTTCTGCAGTGCTGGGGCTCCAGCCCAGGACCTTGCACACTCTCAGCCTTCCACGTAACATTTATTAAGCGCCATTTCATTTTGTTTTGTACAGAGCAGTTCGTGCCCCTCACTTTCCCTTTTATTGTGTTATTAGCATGTGTTCTTGGGTTTTGGATTTACAATCCATTAATTTGTACCTCATGAGAATCTTTACTTTGTCAAAATTCAGCAGATGGCGCAACTTCGAACCAGCCAGTTTCTCATCAATCTCTTACATATCTTTTAAGATAGTTAATTTTTAAAGTATTAATAATATTGTTGTATAATAAACAGTATCTTTTAGCGTCACTTTAATGTGTTTATGGTTGATATGTCCTCATATCACACATTTTGTGTGTCTATTTTTTATTCGTCAATCTTGCTACACCTAATTATCAATTTTAATAATTTTTATGCTGGTTATTTTGGATTTTCAGTTTGCCCATCATATCATTTGATGATGGCAGTGCTGTCTGTTTTTGTAATGCTCATCTTTTTCATTTCATTTTTGCCTGGTCCAAATTTCTTATAAAGTGTTGAATACGCGTGGTGCTAGCAGGTGTTCTCACTTCTTTCCCAATGTTGAAGAGAAAGATCTTAACATTGCATCATTCACAATGTTTGCAGTAGAGTTTGGAGGTGCCCGCTCTTGGATTAATGAATTTCATGTTTACTATTAGTTTGTTAAGACAATTTTTTTAAAATGAATGGATAGTGAATTCAATTAAATGCTTCTGAATCTTTTGATACAATCACATTATTTCCATCCTTCAGTCTATTACTTATGATAAATTGTATCAGTATTGACTTAATTATGATATTATCTTTGTAACGATTTTTTTGTTATTTTTTTGTAAGGTCTCACTATGTCACCTAGGCTGGCCTCAGCCTTACAATGATCTTCCTGTCTCAGCCTCCTGACTGCTGAGATTATAGGCATATGCTACCGTGCCTAACTCAATTTCCAAAACTTTGTAAATATATTCATGAGAAAAATTGACCTTTAATTTTCCCTTTTTGGTAGTATACTTGTCAGATCTTTAAATAAAGGTTATGTTAACCTACTAAAATGATTTGAAATGTGTTTTCCTTTACTTATGCAAATCTATGTGTAGGACTGGACCAATTTCTTCTTTGAACATTTCTTTGATAGCACTCACAATTGGAGTCATATGGGTCTTGAGATTTTGTGTGTGTGTGAAAAGATTTTTGCTAATTTAAATTCCTTAAATGTTATAAAATGGTTTTTCTATTTCTTTTCTAGTCAAATTTAGTAAGATGAATTTTTTCTAGATAGTTACCTATTTGCATAAAATTTCAGATATACTGCATTCGTAAAAGCTGCTTATACTTTAATTTTCTAAATGACTCCATTAATGTCTCTTCCCTCATTTCTGCTAGTAGTTACTTTTTAGTTCTCTTTCTACCCCTTCCTTATACACACATGCATGTAAACACTCATTCCAGAATTTCCTAAGCAAGTAAGTTTTCCCCTTCTCTTTTTGTTCCTTCCTTTCTTCTCTCAATCTTTCTTTCTCTCTCTCTCCCCCCTCCCCTGGCAATTGAACCAAAGGCCTTCCTACTGTATTTCTTACCAAGTTCTTTTTATTTTCTGTTTTATATTTTGAAGCAGGATCTTGCTAAGTCACCAACTTGCCCATTTTGAGCTCAACCTTGTGACCCTCCTGCCTCAGCTTCCTGGGGCACTGGGATTACAGACTGGTGCTCCATGGCTGGCTTAGAAAACTTCTCAAAGAGCGACATTGGTCAAAGTTGGTGCTCTCTGTTGTACGTTTTCTATTTAATTCATTCTTATTCGTATATTTACTTTTTCTTCTCTATTGTTTAAAATTGTTCTGTTGGTATTTATCTAATTGCAGTGAATACTTAGTACATTAAGTTTCAGTTCTTTCTTTTTCAAATATACTCATCTCCATGGAGTGCCATAACTATGTCCCACCAGGGTTAGTTAGAACTGAATCACGTGTTGGTCAAAAGTGGGATTCCTTAATTTATAAGTACAGAATTGTTTTAGTTACCTTTAAAAATAGTTTAACTGAATGTGATCTGAAGATGTGTTTTATATTCTTTCAGCCATTTGAAATATGATAAGGCTTATTTAATATATGGCCAAGTTTTGAAAACTATTTCATTTGTACTTTGAAGCTATGTATTCAGCAGTGGTTGAATTTGTTGCTTATACCAGCTGTATTAACTTTACTTTTCAAGTGTTACATAATCTTACAAATTTCAAATCCTAAACAATTTATGTAATCTGTTTAAAAATTGCTCTGTGTTAAAATCTCTAACTGTAATTAATTTCTCTATTTCTTTTTATTTCATTTAACTAAAGTTTAAAGAATAAAATCTGAAGTTATATTTTTAAAGGAAGACAACTATAACATTGTTGTATTTTCTTCTTAAGTGAAACCTCTTAATATAGAGTAATTATCTTTTCTATACCAATGTATTTTGCCTAAAAACGTGTCTCTATAGTATTCTTTTTTGTCCTTTCATTTTCAATTTTTTGTATACACTTATTTGAGTTATGTTTGTTACAAATATTGTACCACTGCATTTTTATTTTTTGTGATAATCTTTGTCCTTTGTTAGTTCATTTAGTCTATCTATACTAACCATAAATACTGTAGGGATATCTGCTGTGAATTTAGCATCTTATTTTGTACTTTTTATTTGCTCCAACTACTCTATTCTATTTATTATTTTCACTTTTCTTTTGAATTGTTTTTGTGTGTAAGTCACTGTGTGTTATTTTTAGTTACTTGTGTGAATTTATATAGTTTTTATCTTTTAATGACTAATCTAAAAATTATACATCATATGTACTTAAAATTAACAAAAACTAAAAATAATCATGAGTTTTACTTTTTATAGGATCCTTGGAGCATTTTAACCTCAATTTACATCCTTCTGATTCACTTTTTAGGTGTTATTTATTTTATATTTTATATTGTTTTCTAACAAAATCTAAAATGAATCAGAAAATTGTAATGCAGTCAATAAGTCCTTGATATGGCAATTTTACCTTCAGAGGAACAAAATTTAAAAGAGGATGGGAGGAAAAATGGAGAAAGGGAGGAAAAAGAAGAGATTGGAAGCAAGGCTGGGGACAAAGGAGGATCACACAAACTTTGGGAAACTGGTGCAGAAGACAGGAGGCAAAGAGAGGAAGAAGAAATAAAAACAAGAACAGAACAACAACAAGCTAGAAACCATGTTCACACTCATAAAAACAAGAACAAACAATGAAGAAATAATAAGAAAACAAACAAAAACAAGAAGGAAAGGAAAAAGAAAAGAAAACAAAGTCCACTTGAAGGCAAGTCTCTGCTGCCACTGTAGACGGCGTGGACAGGCAGAGTGCAGATCCTCCTCGATCGAGCCCCGCCAGCCAGCAGCACCCCAGGACGGGGCAGGGGATGATCCCAGGGAGCCGGCAAGCCCATTTCCACTGCAGTTCCGGCTGGCCTCTGGCTGCCAGGCTGGAACCAGGCAGCGCAGCCCCGGCAGTGCGGCCCAGGCCGTGCAGGGCTGAACTTGGCTAGGAGCCGCTAGATAGAGCCAGCAGCTGCTCGAGTTTCCCGCTCAGTCAGCCGCTCTTGGAAATGGCTTCGGGCCAATCACCCTCTCCTACGAGATGTCCGAACGGGACATCTCACCGGCCAGGGCAGTCCACTGTCTCCCCCTACTGCTCCACTGTTCTCCATGGAGGTCTTTGGGGTCACCAGCAGTCACTGGGCGTCTGCAGCTTCAAGCCATTCCTCCCAGGCAGGGTCCAGGATCAGGGAGAAAGTCGTGCCGCCACCTCCTTCTGCTTTGTTGAAGTTTCTCTCTTCGCTCCCCTGTGCACATTCATTCTCGTTTCAAATCATTCCTGAGTCCCAAAGCCCGACTTCCCTCCTTCTTTCTTCACGGTCCTATATTCCAGTGTCTGGATGCTAAATCTTAGAGAGGCTCTTTCTTTCCTGCTTACCGCTCTGCCATCTTCCCAGAAGTTCTTTTTTAAACTGTTACAGTTCCATTATTTTTGCTATTTTATGCTTTCTATGTCGATTCAGATTTACTTGCATATTTACCTTTTCTAAATTTTTCATTCTTTTCAGCATCTACACCTGCTTCCCTACTGGTTAAAGTAGATCCTTTAGAATTTTCTTTGGTGAACATCTATTATCTCTTTTGTAATTATCATAAAAGTGGCATTATTTTGACCTAAGTTTTAAAATTATGCCTTCTTTGGGCCTAAGTTAGAAGTCGCTTTTTTCAGTTTTTTGAAATACCAGCACATTCCTGGTTTTGTGCCTCTTTATTTCTATGAAAAATCAATCAAAACTTCATATCCATCCAGAACTTCAAAAATGTGACTGTATGTGGAAAGACCATTTCTGCAGATGTAATTGCTTAAAGATCTCAGGGAAAATTCACCCTGGATTTGCAGTGGGCCCCACATGGAGGCCTTTGTCCTTGTAAAGAGGGGAGCAGCTGCACAGAGACAAGGAGAGGAGGCCATGGAGCGCGGGAGGCAGAGATGGGAATGACACAACCACAAGCCACGCACTAGCCAGGCTGGCCAGCAATCACCGCTGGCCCGCGGAGAGGCCTGGTCAGGTTTTCCCTTGGTTCCTCCAGAAACATGGGCCTGCCAGCGCTTGAGTTCAGAATCCTGGCGTTCAGTAAATATGAGACAGTAAATTTCTGTCACATTTTGTACTAAATGTTACAGCAAACTCTAGCAAGATGATGTAGATGTTGATACTGGGCTGGAAGAGGTTGCTACAACACATACTTAAAGAGATGTTCTAAAATACTACAATCAGATACCTAAAACTACAGTCTGGGCAACAAAAGAGAATGGAAGCATTTCAAGGTGTTTTATTTAAAGCATAATAGACTTCTTTGAATAGACTGTTGGTGGACATGGGAATGTTGTGAAATATTAGAGAGAAAGGAAAAATATGCTGTAGGAAACCAGGCAAAAAGCAGTCCTGGTTATAAAGTACAGACAGGTATCCTATAGTTATAAAGAAAGCAGAACTTATAAGTGATCAAATTGGGTGTTTAGCTGAGAAAGTTTGCAAACAAAGTGTAGAAGGTGCAGCCTCCTCACTTGTTGTTTATTATAAAAAGCAACAGAATAGAATCTCAGCAGAAAAAAGAAATAGAGATGCGATTATAAGGACCCATGGGAAATACTCATGTCTAATAGTGTGAACCTTCTTGAAATACATGGGAAAGCCACAAGGCTCTTGGGAATGTTGTATATATGGAAACCACCAGCTTAGACAGAGAGGGACAGAGACTGGACAACGTGAAGACAGGTGGCTGGATTTCTGAGATTTTGTGGGCAGGGTACAGCTGGTAGACCTGCGCGACTACAAACACGTGCACCCCTTAAAAGAGATTCTAACAACACAGCTCTGGGTGCAGAGGCGGTGGCCAGAGAGGTGGACCTAGATCTCTGTGGGCCCAGAGAGTAGACTGAGGCACAGCCATGGCCACAGATACTGAAGGCTAACAGACTTTGCCTCATAAAGAGCTTGTTGAGAGCAGAGATACATTCATCACTTCTACTTTCTCCCCTGGGAAAGGCAAAGGCCTGTCCCATCCTTGTCTTTGGGAGGCACATGATTTATTTTCTAAGTCACATTCACAGAAGGAAAGGCATCTGGCCCTTGAGTGGATGGATCATCCTCAGCATCTCACCCACAGCTCATTTGGGGACTTGGAAAATATGACAAGATTTAGGATTTAGAGGTGATGCTGGAAGGAGTTAAGGTGGGGGGAATGAAGTGGGTACATTTTGCACATGAAAAGGGCATAAATGTGGGAACCCAGAAGGAGGACTGCAGTGGGCTGAGCAGTGTTGCTCCAAAAGACATACCCATCTGGAACCTCAGTGTGAGTGTAATTCGAAATATCCAAATAAAAGAACGACTCGAGACTGGATACACATTTCCAGATGAAATTATCCTGGATGTAGGTTGGGTAAAATCCAGACATTTTGTGTATCTGTAAGAGGAGTGGACACAGAGAAACACAGACAATGCCACATCATGTTGGACGGCCAGTGACCCCGGGAAGCTGGGACGGAGGCATAGACTGGAATCTTCCCAATGTTATTATTGTTGTTCTGATCATTGTTGATGTTGTTGTTTTGGACTTTTGTCTCCCAGAACTGTGAGAATAAACATCTGTTCTTTTAAGTCACCTACTTTATAGCCATTTGTTAGTGACAGCCTGAGAAAACTGGGACACTATCTTTTATCTTTCCTATTTCTTTAAGAGTTATTTTTCTTTGTTTCTGATGCTCTGCAGCTCCCTTGTGATACATCTGAGTGTGCATTTCTGATTTATCCTGCTAGGAATTCATTTGGTTTCTTGGATCTCTTAGGGTTCCTATTTTCTATTTGAGTTTGGTCTGAAAATTCCTTGTTTACTTTTGGCTTTTCAGTGCATTAGAGATACTTTATAAAAAATTACTTTTCTAGCTGTTCTGATGGTTTTCAGTGGGAGAAGCGCTGTAATTAGCCTGCCCTGGTTTTCCTAAGGAGAGAAGTCGCTGCCAAAACTATCTTTTAATAACTCCGTCAGGTTGCAGCAGTCCGTTGCCTGAGGCTTTCCCGTGGCCCCTTCTTATGGTGAGAATCACATCCCAAGTCCCATACCTGCCCCTGAGACCCCGCCTGGGCAAAGCTCTTCTTCCTCCTCCTGTCCCTCGCGAGCTCACCTCCACGTCATACTATTACAATTGTTTCCACTGTAGGGAATGACTTCTCTCTTCTCTGTTACTGCTTCCATATTAAGAATCAGAGATACAAGAGGCTTCACCGAAAGACTTAAGAATGACTTTGAGGGGGAATATTTCAGGCCAAAAGAGTTATTCCTCTATCTCTCATATCACTCCATGAAAGGATAACTATTTTTACATCACTCAGTGTGTTAAATATTGATTAAGCATCTTTGTATATCAAGTACTATACAATAAGAAGGGTTCAAAGGTGAATAATGTTTGCTTCAGGGACTTACAGTTTGGTAATGAAGGCAGATGGTAAGACTATAATTTTCATAACTTTTTATTAGATAAAGGCATGCAGAAAGTTTTGGGTGTCCAGGAGAGGACAGTTTAACCAAGGCTGAGATCCCTAGAGGGCTTTCTCAGTATCTTTCCTGAGTTTGTCTGCGATTTTAATGTAGCTACAGTTTAGGGAAAAATTTGCCTTGATTGAACTGGGTAGCAGAAAAGGTAACTTTATCCAGATTTCATAAGATTTCTCGATTACATTAAACCATGGAAAGTGTAGCATAGAGGAGGGGCACACGTGTGTCAGATGAATAGAATGAGAGCTGTGGACGCAAACATTCCGCTGGCAAGGTGACTGAAACAGGTGTTAAACTTTGCCAATGGTAAGCGCTCCCAGTTCTTCTTAATAGTTACATTATCCAAGGATATCTTTTATCTTACTCCATACTATTTTTAAATATGGCATTTAAAAACCTTCCATTTTGATATTTTGATATTTGATATTTGATATTTTTGACATAAACCTTCCAACCTTGATATTTTTAATTCAGCCATTATGGTATTTGTTTTAAAATATCTTACAGCTTTAATAAAAACTCAATATTTGATTGTTAAAAGAAAAAATAGGAACTTTAGAGGTAAAGATGGTTTGTCCATTGGCAAGAACATAATCATTTCTAGTGTTTAATTTGGCCCATAATAGCTAATCCTTTTTTTTTTATTTTTATTTTAAAAGGGGTAAAATTAAACACAACAAAACAGAACAGAATGGGACATAAGAAAGCATACATTTCAAACCTAGACAACCAGAGATCTTTACTATCTGTCATATTGTCTCTTGTTTTCTTCCAAATGGTTGTTCATATCTTTGCATATGGGGAGTTCATACTAAATAACATAGCCAATCTTTTCACAAGATGTCCAGTACACTAGCTCCCACTTGCTCAACCAGGGAAGGGGGGACAGGGGACAGGACGACATGAGATGTTTGATTCTTAGCCTGTGTGCTGGCAGGCTCACAGTCGCCCCCCAGAGAGGAGGAGCTCCTTCTTCTCCTGGCACCCCGAGTCAACCGCATGGTGCAAGTCCCGATGTGTCAGGGTCTCTCTCTCCCCTGCAGGCCCCCGAAAGTCCACCATACTCACCTGCTATTTCTTTCTGATGAATTGACCATTCCATTTCCAAAGTTCTGAAATGGCCAAGAGACCACAGAAAGAATTCTTTTTAGGCTCCTGTTTGAAACCAGCAGCTACAGCAATCCGCTGGCCTTGCTTCAGGGCCATAGCTAATCCTTTCTTTTTGCCCACAATAGCTCCTGAACAATGCTCCCCTGTCTCAAAAGAGTAACTCGTACAACGCCTTGCCGGGTCTATGCCTTGGGAGGGGATTGTGACACTCTTCAAAGCAACCCCCCAGCTGCCTTCAGAGGGGAGCAGACAATCTTTGGACTGTGGTTTGGGGATCCCAGGGAGCACCCAGAACGTCTCCCACACTACGATCCTAAGGAATCAATCCTACTCTTCGACTTCCAGGAGTGTATATTCTGAGGATCACTTGTCTTCAATGTTTTCTCCCATAGCTCATTTTATAATCTCTCTTCTCACCCCTTACAGAAGAAAAAATAAGTGACTCATTTTTCCTGAGTTAGATTTTACAGTGTCATATTCTTCTCATGGGGGAAAAATGCTTCCAAGAAGATCGTAAAAAGGAGGAGGGGTGGTCTCAAATATGATGTTGGTGACCACAGTGAGAAAGTAACTCAAATCATTGACCAACAAATCCATCTTGTTTATAGTTTTCCTTTTTAATATTTTTAAAATCAAAAACAGATGATCTAAAAGACTGCTTAACCAAAAGATTAAGTAGTTTTTGATCATAAATAACTCTGGAATTTTTGTTATGTAATTCAGAAGGAGTTCAAAGAATTGAGTAACAGGCCCATGACAAATTCTATGTAGTTCTATCTGGTTATTTAGGTGACATGAATTTTTTACTGTTTACATTTATTTAAAAAGGAAAATAGAAACATTAACTTTAATTTCAGTAATACATATTTGTACACAGATGCAGTCCCATTTTTCTCATTAAAAGGTGCATTGCCACTTAATGCATATTTATCAAAGTTTCAGTAAGTGGTGTTTTGATCAGTTGTGCACTAATAATGTTGATGACTCAATCCAGATGGAATTTTTAGCACTTAGAGCCTTATGCTCACAAAATTCAACAAATTTTAAATTATATGGAGAAAGTATTATTAGACAATAAGAGGTTTTCCAGCATAAAAATATATTACAAATACATATGCTATGAAGACATAGATTGGAATTATATGTGAAAGGAAAAAAGTAAAAGACTTTAAAATTCTGATTGTTAAGGAAAAGATTGCATATATATGTATGTATATGCTTACATATATATATATATATATATATAAAACACTTGCATGGATAGATATAATTGCCAAAATTGTATATTAAAATGCCAATATCCTTAATGTATAGGTATTATGAACTCTACATTTTTTGGAACTTTATATGGAGCAACAGAAATAATATATGACAATTACTATACCAGTATTATACACTCTGCATTTTAAAAATCTTACTATGGCCGATGTAAGAAAAATATTTGAAAGGATACATGACTTTTGTCTTCAGCAATGGAGAGGCCTGAGCAAAAACCTAGAGGTCCCTGGATCCAAAGGACGAGTCCTGACACACTCTGGACCTCACCTTGAGAAAACCAAGCTTTCTGGTGCCAGCACTGAATGCTCAGTACAGATGAGAACCCTAAATCTCACATGTGCGGCACGCAAACCTCTTCTCTTGGGGAATAAAGTATTTGTGCTTTGTTTTTTAGATCATGCAAGAGCTTCCAGGAAAAAACAAAGAGATGAAGGAATTACTTATTCATCGAGGTGGGATTACAATCCCACTCATGGCATCTGTCTATTTCTGTGACTGTCAGGAAGAGAAAAGATGATACCTTCTTTAAAGCTATCCTACTATTCCAGGCTAAAAGGATTTAGTACTACAAACATTTTTGTGCTTTAATGTTTAATACTAGAAATATTTTTGTAACACAGGTAAGGCTCCATATAACTTGAGGTTTAAAAACAAATACAAACTTAAAGTGAAACAAAGTGCTATTTGTAGTTTTTGGTTGACTAATAAATGTATTATTTACATGTATGGGTAGCTTGGTAGTGACTCTATTTGCTGGCCAGTAAAAGAATGTAGAACCAAATTAAGCAAACGCCCGTGACTTATATATGTTGATAGAGGGATGAAAATAAAAATGACTTTATGTTTGCAATGAAAAGATCTTGGTTTTACAAACAGGATACAAAGTAAATAGAACAGACATTTGATACAATGCCCTCATCCTAACTGTTGGTAACACATCTTAAACCTTTTAGTTCTACCCATGCATGCAGGTTGATTTCTAGAATCACGTAGGTTTCAAGTTTTCCTTCAGGAAGCTTCACTTTTCTTTTTTAACCATGCTAAAAATAAAGGCATGATCTGAACTTATTTAGAGCAGATTGCCAATAAATATTTGAATATTATAATCAGCCAAACCTTGCTTGGCCGCCTGACTGTCCAGTCTGCTTATTACAGGCGTGTGTGGATTTTTCAGAAGCATTTTATTTCTATCATCAAAAAGCACATAATACAGTATGGTAATTATGCTTACAACCCCATGAAGTCAGATCTAAAAATTTGAGTTTGAAATGTTGACAGTGTTAATTTATTCAGTTCGATATGCATACTAACCTATAGGTATACAGAAGATACATGCATCTTATTAAAAAGGTATGTTATTATGAAGATGCACATACACATGCCTTCAGTAAAAACCGTATTATAATAAATTATCATCTCTATGGCCCCAGGCTGTTGACAGCCAGCTGGTCCCACTGCGAGGCAGTACAGAGTGATAACCCATCCTGCAGATGATCTGTGTGCAAATTAGCGACCTGGAATAGAGAAGGCGGGACCTTCTGTGGTAGGTACCACCAGTGAGACCCTCATGGTCACTTACTCGCTAGCACAGTGCTTTTTGAGATGTGCTACACGGGACAGTGTTGTCAGCATGTTGCTTATTGTGGGTCTACAAAGACAAATCATGAAACTGAGCCTCGGAGTGGTTCTGGTGGCACATGCCTGTAATTCTAACTGTCCAGGAGGCCGAGGCAGGAGGGTCACAAGTTTGAGCCCAATTTGAGCAATTTTGAGACTTAGCAAGACTTGGGTTCAATTCCCAATATATCCCCCAAAAAAAGACGGGTGCAAAAAGGGAAATTGAGTATTGAGGTTTAGAGAGCTGCTGGAATGTCCATGAATAGTCTGTTTGCTCACCTCACACAGCAGAACACAGGGCAGTTCAAGTGTTCTTAAAATCATGAGATGAATCCCACGTGGATCCAAACCCCAGGGACGCAAAGTGCAGACTGATTTTGCACAGCAGGGCCTATAACTCCTTTTTCAAGGTTAATTTGCCAACGAATTCAAAGTTTTAAATCTCAAACTTATTTCTCTCGTTAAAACTAATTTAAATTTATCATTATACGGATGACATTGTTGGATTTGATCTCTGATAAAATCTAAATTTTGAATGCACAGCACCATTCTTTTCATTTTGGATAAAAGTGAAAAGTGAGTATGCTGAGATTGTTATGACTTTGAAGTCACTTCTGCCTTTCCTATCATTGTAGCACTGTGAGATTTCTATTTCTTCTAGGAGTTGTTATTAAAATAAAAGAAGATTAAATAATCAGCAAGCAAGATGCAAAGTTATTTGTCATATTACAAACTGTGTGTGTTTAAAATATGTACTACTGTTTAAATTGGGAAATTTCTTTTCACTCATATTTTGGTTTAGTTAGAAATATGAAATGACAAAAAGTTAAAATAAAAGTTATTTTCTGTATTAGTTGTCCATATACATACTTTCACAGAATGTAGACAGTTTTTTACAATTTTTAGTGTTATATTTATTGCAATTGAATAGAATGTATATGTATTAAATCTAATAATACAAGTTGAAATTAAACTTTGTATGTCTTTTAATTTGTTTGTTTAATCTGATTTCTTTGTTTCTCTTTTTTTATTGGTATTGGGGATAGAACTCATAGCCTCATGCTTACCAGGCAAGTGCTTGAACTGCTAAGTTAAATCCCCAGCCTTTTAATCTGATTTCTAATAAATCACTTTTATTTGTTCTTTCCAAAAGTACTAATTCATGTCTGATTCCGGGCAAAAAATACACACAAAATTGGTTCTTAGCCTCAGCTGATTTGAAAATCATTGAACTAGGAGACTTTCTGGCCTGTTCTAAAAAACAAGAATGTCAATACTTTTTGAAAGATAGTGTATAATTAAATAAAATCAGGAGTATATCATTCTTAATAGCTGTTGAATAAATGCAAACTGCTCCTACATATACAGTTAGAGTTTTTTTTAAAAGATAAGGTCTTGCTATGTGTCCCTCTGAGCCTGGATCATAAGAGATCTCCCTGCCTCAGCATCCCTAGTAGTTGGGACATATGAGCACATGCTGCCACGCCCGGCTCCATTTAGATATTTTAGTAATGACATCTACCTTCTATGAGGTCATGTACTATTCTGCATTCTTTATATGTATTAATTCAAACATCTAAGTCTTATGAAATGAGTATTATTTTTAACTTCATTTGATAGGCAAAGAATGCCAGTCCCATGGTAACAGTAAGATTTTGCTAGGCAATGCTGTGGTAACAAAGAAATTCCAACTTCGACTGGCTGCTTATGCCAAAACTATGTTTCTTACTTGTTTTGTGTTTTGGTGGTTGCAATCACGTACCTTGCTCTTCTCTGTGAGTATTCTTATTCTAAGTCAGAGATTGCAGGCATAGTCGGCTCTTCATAGGAACATACCATTTTCTTCAGAGAAAACTCACGACAACAGCTCATGAAGCAGCCTGTTGAATGAGGCACACAGCGTGTTCACTGATTCACAACTAGCCACGGTCAAGTGTGGAAATGTGTATGAGATACGACCAGAAAATATGGTAAATGTTTAACATTTTAATAATTACTGCAGCTGGATTTGGTAGTGCAAGCCTGCAATCCCAGCATGCAAGAGGCTGAGGCAGGAGCATCATCACGAGTTCAAGGCCAGTCTAATTTACATAAGCAAGTTCAAGGCCAGCCTGAATGACATAGTGTGACTCTATCTAAAAAGTATAAATAAAAGTAAAACTTACTATATTAAAGACACATTAACATTAACCACCCACCTGAAACTACTCTTGCTAGGGGTGAACACATGACCCATTGTTCTTGCCATTTTCTGAAGCAGTTCTGGAAATCCTCTTTCCTGAGTGTCTTTGTATCTTCCTGGCTGCTGTGATGCCCTTAATCAATTCAAAATAATCATCTTTCTTAATCATTTTGACTTTGGGGAAAAGCCATAAGTCCACAGTGCCAGGTCTGCTGAAGAAAGTGCACAGACTGAAAGTCTTAGCAACCTGCCTCTCTGTTGGCCAGCACTGGGCATCAGCATTCATCGTATTTTTTTTAATCACATCACATAAAGACACTCATGAAAGAGGACTTCCAGAAATGCTTCGGAAAATGGCAAGAATGGTGGGCTAAGTGTGTGTGAAGCAATAGAGTATTTTGAGGGGGAGTAATGTCTAGGTGTACTTTACTATAAGACATTTTCAAAAGCTTGAACATTCACTGTATATATATTGAGCACGTTTCCATCTTCTTAGATAAGAAGGGGAAATTGTTATTTGGAACAACAGCAATATTGGCCACAGTTGTCTCAATTAGAGTACTTGTGTTAGTACTCAAACCTGGCAATCTAACACCAGGACCTGCCCTATTTATCACATCGTATTTCCCATTCTCAGGAGGTTTGAATCAAATTGAGAAAGACAAATCTCAGCAGTGCTTTTCTCCCCTTCTACCTAATGTGTAACAATTGGTGACCATGTAGACTTCATGGAGCTGGAAAAAAGCCCTCGGGGAAGAAGTTTAGGGTATCCCAGGGCTAAGGTGCTCTGTCATCAGGGAATCTGCAGTCACAGAGAGATGCCTTCCTTGGTGATGTGAATAATAAATATCCATGTGCCAGTTCTGCAGAGTGACAGGTGTCAAAACTTAAGGCTACATTTCCGCCACCCTCTGTTTACAAGAGAAAAAGAAAAGATTCACTCAAGACAAAGGAAGACTCCACATTTTAAAAAGTGCATTTATCACTGTTTAAAACGTTAGACTGATGTTTCCAAATGGTGATCTTGCTAGCAAAATGTGGAAAATGCAGTGTTAACCACATATTTGTGCTATCTAGCTTAGTATGCGTATAATATAGCATATTTTTACAATTTTCTCTTTTGTATAAGTCTATGTGTAGACTGTTTGCCACCTAGTGGCAGTTGTTTTCAATTCAAACATTAATATTCATGACCAATTTTAATTAGTTTGGCAATGCGCTTTTTAAAGAAAAGATTCCAAAATCATAAAATGTTTAAAAGTGTTGACAATGACATTATTCTGCTCTAGCAAACTTAAAAAAAATACCTTGCCAATTTGAGTCATATTTAATCCTTGACAATGACAAATGAGGCAGTGTTTTCAGAAGACATTTCCTGTTGCAAGAAGAATGTGCAGAATGATAAAATGAACTTTTCAATTTTTAGCGAATAATGCTAGGATGTTTTCTGGATGTGGAGTTTTGTTTTGCTTTCAATGTTGCTTGGCAAAATATAGACCCACAGTGTCTAAATTCAGTATTTTATCATGTCATGTTTTGCCTTATGGAAACTTACAGATTAAATCAATGTTACCTCATATGGAAACCTACAGATTAAATCAATGTTACCTCATAGCCAGATTTTAATTTTAATGTTTTATTAAAAATTATTATATAGTCAAAATCTCATAAAATTCTGGGCAGCAAGATGGGAATAATAATCATCACAAATATAAAACAACATTTCAATTTTTACCAAAAAAATACTTAAAATCTTCCAATTGTATATTTAATATATGCATATGTTAGAATGACTGGGGGAAGGATAGAACAAATTTGAAAATGGCTATGAAAGGGAGTAAGTGAAGGAATGAATCAATGGCTATGCCAACAGGACAGGGCTTAGGTGATAATGTGCTTCATAGTGAGATCGGTGATGATCATGTACCTTAAACAGAACTCAGTGACAAAGAAAATCTGTTCAGTCTCTGAACAAGAGGCTCAAATAAAAATGATGGTTGTTTCAGATTTAAGAATCCAATTTTAGAATATTTTAATCAAATTTCAAGTAAAATTTTCCCTCTTAAGCAAAGGTACTATTCCTGTCAAATACAGGGGTTAATTATTTTTGCTGGATGGTTTTTGTTTTGGGCTAATTGTAAACAGCTCAGAGTTATTTGTATTTTAAATTCACTGGACAATGAGATTTTTGAATATATAGCTTGTAAATATACAGTTATTATGCTATATTTTGAGCTTAATGATAGCAGTCTTTGTACTTGGTAGGAGGAAAATAAAGTAGCAAAGGTAAAAGTTGAGATTTTAAAGGAGAAAAATAGATGGTATACATGGTCAGCATTTCTCAAATTTGAGGACTACCCTTCCCACAGTGGAGCCTCCATGAAGAAATGATCCTCTTTATCTTTTCTTAACTTTGTGTCTCACAGATGCTTATGACCAAGTGATCTTTGTTATAAAAGAAAACCATTAGTATTCTATGAAACCAGATTTCTATGGACTCCTCAGCACCAACATCCTGTTTTAATCTGTGTTTTTCATTTCACCAGAGTCTTTTTGCCTGCATGTTGGCTGATTTCTTTTAAAATACACACACTCGTGCAAAGATAAACACAGTGTGTTAGTCACGCTTCCTCTGAGAAACAAGATGGATAGGATGCATGTTTCAGTTCCTCCTTGCTGGGGCAAAATAACTGACACAAATTAAGGAGGAGAGGTTTAATTTGGCTTATGTTTTACAAGTTTCAAGCCTTGTGAGGCAGGAGATTAGGGCATGGCAAGCTGGCTGGACCATCAGTGGTGACATGTGAATCATAGAGGTCTGTCAAATCACAGTGGGGATGCAAGTACAGAGGATGCAGCTTTGGAGGCCTGTGTGGGACAGCCCAGATCTGATGTCAGAGGAAGGACAGTGGCCTTTGACCTTCTTATCACTGTCCTCTTGTTCATGCAGTGGCCCACTCTGCACGCAGGGCTTATCTTATCTTTTCTTCAGACACTTCTACTTGAGCACTTCTCTTTGTACATTTCACTTCTTGTTCCACTTTTATGTTCTTCAGTTGTTCCATTCAAATCTTTCAGCAGGAACAAGAGCCTGGAAAGGCCCACTTTGCGCCTCACCATCTGGGAACTCTCATGTGGTTGACTTTAAGGAAGTAAGGTGTGGTGGAAAGCCTTGGGCAGAGCAAAGCTGCTCCTCTCACAGCAGACAGGAAGCAGAGAGCCAGGGGAGGAGCTGGAAGATAAATCCCTCCAGGTGAGACCCACCATGACCAGCCGCTTCTAGTCAGACTCCACCTCCTAATAGGAAGTCAGCTATATTGGTCATAACCCAATCGTTTTGCAAAAAGTCTACTTAGATGCTGGGGGCTTGGGAGAAATATCTATGTTTAAACTATAACAATACACATACATAGAGAGAAACACAGGAAGAGGCTTATGATGAGGGACTGGCTCATGACTATGGATGCTGAGGGTGACTGTCTACAAGGTGACGTGGTTTTAGTCCAAGCCTGAAGGCTTGTGAACCAAGCCAAGAAAGCCACTAGTGTAGGTCCTCGTCTGCAAACAGAGTGGGGTGGTGAGGTGATACAGTACTCCTCAGTCTGAGCCCAAGGACCAGGGGTGTCAAATCCAGGGGCAAAAGAAGATGGATTTGCTTGTTTGGTGGCAGTGTGAGAATTTCTTCTATTTAGGGCCTCAGTGGACTGGGTGAATCCCACCCACACTGCTAAGAGAGATCTTTAACACATTCAAGTAATAATCTCTTCTAGGATTAGCGTCACAAGCATACCCAGAAGCACCGTCTGCCTGTAGTCACCCTTGGCCTCATCTAGCTGACATGTAAAAGTAACCATCATGAGTAGTATATGCTCACTGAAAAACTCTACACCACAAAAATTTTTAAATGCAAGTTTTGTATGAAAAGTGAGTCTATGCCTTTCATCTTGGACAGTGCCTCTCTGTTTCCATTACTGGATCTTAGACACCCCGCTTTGCTGGGGTACTGATGGCAGGTACCCGCTTTGCTGGGGTACTGATGTAGGCATCCTGTGCTTTCTCATCAGCCACACAAAGGGGTACACAAAGCCTGGGGTCAAATTTAGAACTAGGGTTAGGGAGCTAGGCTAACACAGCCCACTCACAGAGAGCCTTTTAGGCTGGGGACCCAAGAGAGGGTGACATTTGACTTACAGGACATGTGGTCCTCTGCAATATGAAGATTTGGAACCAGTTATAAACAGAAGAGAGGTAAGAGGAAGGTGGCAGAAAGGAGACTAAATGAGAACCCTTGGAGATTAGGAGCAGAAGGGGTGGGGCCAAGAGGTTGGCATGTGGGTAGAAACAAAATACTCAATTTTTGAACATAGGCGTTAGGCTAAGTACTTTCCGTATACTCTCTATAATTTTTTTAACCATCACAAAAATGCCTGTGAGGTAAGTGTCATATTGTTCATTATACCTACGTGCAATGCAAGGACCAGGCCATTCAGGCCAAACAGTGAGGTCCCGAGACTAGGGAAGGCGGGGCGTGCGTCTGGCTTACCGATCAGCCCTCACGTATCACTGCACAGCCCGGGTGCATGTCCAGGGGGGCGTGATCTTCCTTCAGGCTTGGCGTCACCACACTACGCAGGACCTGCCACTTACAACACAAGCTGGCTGAGATTTTCAGGCACGTAGGAGGGGAGGGAGGTGTCTGTGAGGAGGTGAGGCAAACATCACCACGCGCTGCTTTTCTCTTCTATGGAAACGTTTCTTCCTGGTCCCTTTTCTTGTAAGCCCAGAGGAAGAATGTCACAGCGCCACGTGGCTTTACATTTCAGTCTCATTTCCCCCTTCCTGACCAGCTTTCTCACACTCTCAAAAGCCACCATTGACCTTTCCTCTGACCGCACCTTCAGAAGAGGACTTTCCCTCCTCCAGCCTTGCTGTCACCACCTTGTCACCAGCAGCGAGTGGCGGGAGGAGAGAAATACTTGCCGAATGAGCAGCAGGAGAGATGGTCAAGTTCCAGGGAGCAGAGAGAGCGGCTGTGTAAGGTTTGCTTCTTCAGTGTCTGCAGAAATGATACGAAGGGAAGAGTCAAAATAATATCGCAGACTAAATGCTGAAGTAATTCAGCAGGAAAGTAGCTGAAAGGTATGCAGCTCCCCAGACCAAAAAGAATTGGATGCGCCTCTTTTTCAAGTGATCTGCTCAACCTTTGCCACTCACATATATAAAACAATTACATAGCTTTTATTAATGTGTACACATACATATAATTCTATATATGATATTTACATATCTATATAGATATAAATGCATAATATGCTTTATATGTCACTAAGCAGTTGAATCGTTTGTGCCTAAAATTCAGCTATGGCTGGCATCTACACCTAGAGACATTGACATATTATGGTTTGATTTTACGCAACACTTCTTCTTAAATTACTTCCTTCAATGTGGAGAAAGGATTTGCAGAACAAAAAGTCCTCACGATAGAGATGTTGGTGAGTCACTCCCATTTGGGTGACTCATGCCACTTTGGTTTCATAACCCTTTTAGTAATATGATAATAGTAGCATTTTATTTGCCTGAGCCTCTGCAGAGCCCTGGAGATCACAAGACAAAAAGCAGCAAGTAGGGGTTTGGGGTCTGAATCCCCGATGCTCTGCTTTTGAGTCCTGTGCATTTGGATGACGTCAAAACTCCAATGTCTACAAAGAGATCTGCCGTAGACAGCTATTCTGAGGGTTAAAGGAGGTCATCGACTAAAGAACCTAACTCTGATCATGTTCTCGAAAATGTCACAGGTGATTTTGTCCTCCTGTTTCTGCTCTCAGTGACAATAAAAGTGTCAGGCAGTAGGCACAGCAGGCACTAACATTCAATTCACGTAAAATCTGAATCTTTATATTTTAGCCTATTTTAAATATCTGTCAGCAAAATGAGAGATGGTTCCCCACTTACACAGCTACACTGGAGGCAAGAGTCAAGGTCCTGTGTGACAAGAGTGCTCTGTGCCACCTACCCTGGCATCCAGCCTTCCCCTCAAAGAGCCTGGGGAAAGGAGAAAACTGAAAGTACGGGACTGTGTTTTGAGTAATGACTGCTCACCCTGCCCTCCAGAGCGGACCGTACTGTGTGAGGATAGGAAACAGAAAAGTTAAGCAAACTTGCCTGAGGTACTAGCAAAGCCAGAAAACCATGAGTGGGCAAAATTGAGAAACTAGTATTTTACATACTAGAGATTTCTATGGCTTCCCGTTGTTGTGACTCACTGGACTTCCTGTGTTTTGAATGCCATAGTAATTTTCAGCAATAAAGGGCAGACTTAGCAAAGGCCTCTAAATATTTCCATCCATCCAATGTTTATGGAGGCTCGGCTGCAAATGCTAAGTGTGAGAATTTATCCTACTTGGGGCTTCCGTTCATGCTGGGGAGTGAAAATCTACCATTGGAAATTTAATCTTCAGATGAATGGCTTGATAAATACACAGTGTTTTTCCCCATCGGTGCCAGTATTGGTATCGATTTTTCTCCATATTGGTAATTTGTGTATGAAAATAAATTAAAATGAATAAGCTTGCCAGATCCTTGCCTGTATTTTTATAAAGAGGAGAAGGGAATGTCACAAAAGAGAAAACTGAGAAGGTGTCTGTGGATCTCCTGCAGGTCAGTCACATAGATATGCTGACCTGATTCTCTGTTTCCTGTGATCCATAGAGGCTTGTTCAGGGATGGATGTGGTACACAAACATGATAGAACATCATGCAGTTACTGAAATCACAATTTTGAAGGGAATTTGTTAAAGTGGGAATGCAGTCTAAGTGCATCAACTGGAAAAAGTTACCTTATGATCCTAATTTTATAATGCATGTGTGTACCTGTGTGTATGTGAATGAGAAAGAGAGAAAAATCTGGCTTTTGCTACTAAACCTCCCTCTCTGTAGGAGTCCTCAGTGAGGGCAGGACAAACAAGATTCTTGTCTCTCAACAACTCTTTCCGGAGCAGTTGCTGCTGATAGCAATGTCTCCTACTATGATGAAATGAAATAAAAGAAACTCAAATTGCACAGAAGTTAAAAATGAGATGATTTGAAATGACCTACCTCCTTTCCATGTCCTGGAGGTAAGTTGTGGCTTCTAGAAAGTTCTTTTTCTTATGCCAAATTATATCCTGCCTGCCTCTGATCCCTCCACACACTCGGATTGAACTCAGGACCTTTGCACAAAGGGGCTTTTAAAGTTTCCCCCCTTCCCCTTGCTTGTTCCCCTTACGATTTGAACATTTTCTTCCCATTTCCCAATATTTATTGTACATTTTGGTTTTATTTACACTTTCAGTTTCTCACACCAGAGAAACAATGTGGCATTTAAACATATGTGTCTGATTGTTTTCACTTAAGAGTACAGTCTCAAGGTACACTCATTTACCTAGAAATGTCCCAGGTTTATCTTTTATGGAAGAGTAGTACACCACTGTATAAAAACCCCCCACATATTGTTTACCCATTCACTGGTTGAAGGGTAGGGTGTTTTCAAGATTTAGCTATTACAAACTGTGCTGCTATAAACATGGGTGCACATATATTGCTATGGTATGATGCTTTTAATTCTTTCAGGAAGATACCAAGAAGGAGAATAACTGGGTCAAATGGAACCTCCAGTTTTAGTTTTTTGAAGAATCTCATTGATTTCCATAGTGGTTGCACCAGTCTGCACTCCCACCAACAGTGGAGAAGCATTCCTTTCCCCGCAGTTTTGCCAGCATTTGTTATCGGTTGATATCTTGTTAATAGCTTTTCTTTCTGGAGATGGAATCTGTGTTGTTTTGATTTGTTTCTCTCAAATGACCAGTGTGTTGAACAATTTTTCATGTATTTGTCTGCTGTTTGTATTTCTTCATCTGAGAAGTGTCTATTCATTTCAGATGCCCATTTTTTAAACTGGGTCTTTAAATTTTGGGGTCTTGATTTTTTTTGGTACTTTATGTATTCTAGATATTAGTACTGTGTCTGAGGAACAGCTAGAAAATTTTTTTCCTCATTCTGTGGTTTATTTCTTCACTCTGTTAATGGTTTCTTTTGCTTTCCAAAGCTTTTTAATATGAGATGCCACTTGTTGGTTCTTTGTAATATTTCCTGTGTGATCAGGTTTCTATCCATGCAGTATTTGCCTACACTCATGTTTTCAAGAGTTCTACCTATTCTATTTTCCAGCAGATTCAATGTTTCTGTTTTAATGGTTAAGGCTTTGATTTTAGTTTAGTGCATGCCAAGAGATATGGATTTAGTTTTATTCTTTGGCATGTGGAAAGCCAGTTTTTCCAGTATCATTTATTAAAGAGGCTACTTTTCTTCCAGTGAATGTTTGGCCTCTTTTTCAAAGATAATATGGTTGAGTGTATTTGGAGTTCTTTACAATTTCTAAACTTTTCCATTGGTCCTTGGGTCTGTTTTTTGTTAATACCATTCTGTTTTTATCACAGTAGCTCTGTAGTATAATTGCAAGTCTGGAATTGTGATGCCCCTACCTTGCCTTCATTGCTCAGAATTGCCTTTGCTATTCTAGGTCTCTTCTGGTTCCAACTGAATTTTAGGATTGTTTTCTCTAATTCTGTGAGGTATGCTGCTGGTATTTTGAGTGGTATCACACTAAATCTGTATAATAATTTTGGAAGGATGGTCATTTTCACTATTTTAATTCTTCCTACTCAAGAACAGGGGGTCTCTTTCCATTTTCTGTTATCCTTTTCAATCTTCTGGCCTTGAACTTGCTATTCTCCTGCCTCAGTCTCTCAGAGCGTTGGGATTACAGATGTGCACCACTATATCCAACTTCACATTTTAAAAAACATATATAGGATTATATATGTATTCTGTACTGTTATACTTTCTGTTTCATATGCTTTTTTTAAAAAAAGAACTTTCCTTATCAGTATTTATCATAGCTCACTAAACTTACTACGTGCAAGGCCCTTAGCTACACATTATAGATACAGTAGCATTAGATCATTATAGCAATTTATGAATGAGTTCTGATCTTAGGTCTGTTTTACGTATCAGCAAGTGAGTTGCATGGAAATGATAATGCTTGCTGCGGGTGATTCCAGTTATAAGTGGTTTAGTTAGGTTTCAAACCTGCATATGCTTCCAGAGTTAGCATGGATTCTCTGGAATCTACTTCCCAACACAAAGCTGAGAAGTCGGTTGGCCTGCATAATGTGTAAATTTTGTGGATGCACAGAGGTCCTCCTTCTCGTGTCCCTGTGTCCCTGTACCGACGACCACAATATAGTCATCTAATGGCCTACGTATTAGTACTTCACTTGTTTTCAATTTTTTAATTATTTAAAAACAGCACTTATCATTTATCTCTGTGTAAATGTGTGATTTAGCCTCAGGATAAATGCTTAGATGTGAAGTTGAAAAATCAAAAGATAAATTCTTTAAACATTTCATAAATAATGCCAAATTATTTCACAAAGTCGGAGCTGATTTTTCTCTTATTAATAGTCTGTGACAGTGCTTACTTCCTTCACATTCCAGTGCTCTTTGCTTGCTTTATCATCAAGGAAGTCAAGAAGCTGAGTTTAGTTTCTCACTATTTCTTTTTGTATGTTTAAAATGAGGTGAGGCTGGGCATGGTTCTAAATGTTTACTAAGAAATTATATTTTTTCTTCCAAGCACTGCCTTTTATGATTTATATCCTTTACTAATTTCTCTGTTGAGGTTTCTTCTCTGGTTAGCAAGTGCTTTATGTTTTTTAAGGATGCATGCAGTTGCATGCAGTACATACACTTTTCCCTTGGTTGGAGGAAGTCAGTGTATGCCAAGTGAGCATGGTGGAAGTGATGATACTGTCAATGAATGGGCATTGACACGGGCCCCTGGAGGAAGTCATGGGCCCCTAGAGGAAGTCACAACCCTTAGAGCAAGTCATAGGCCCCTAGAGGAAGTCATGGGCCCCTAGAGGAAGTCATGTCCCCTGGAGGAAGTCATAGGCCCCTAGAGGAAGTCATGGGCCCCTAGAGGAAGTCATGGGCCCCTAGAGGAAGTCATGTCCCATGGAGGAAGTCATGGGCCCCTAGAGGAAGTCATGAGCCCCTAGAGGAAGTCACATCCCTTGGAGTAAGTCATGGGCCCCTAGATGAAGTCACAACCTTGGAGTAAGTCATGGGCCCCTAGAGGAAGTCACGACCTTGAAGGAAGTCACAGGCCCCTAGAGGAAGTCATGGGCCCCTAGAGGAAGTCACGACCTTGAAGGAAGTCACAGGCCCCTAGAGGAAGTCATGGGCCCCTAGAGGAAGTCACGACCTTGGAGTAAGTCATGGGTCCCTAGAGGAAGTCATGACCTTGGAGTAAGTCATGGGCCCCTAGAGGAAGTCACAACCCCTAGAGGAAGTCATGGGCCCCTAAAGACAGAGTGTAGAGCTGAAGGCAGGCTCTGACTATTCTCAACAATGCTTAAATCAAGTCCTCCCAGTGATTCCCAAAGGTACCAAGGTCTGAGGATCATCTCAGGGAAAGACTGAGTTTCAAACTAATCAAGAATTGGAGGGAGGGGGAAAGGAACGAGGGAAAAAGAAAAAAAGAGTAAAAGAAAAAAATGGAAGAAAGTTTTGTAACTAAGGAGGGAAAGAGGGATTGAAGGAAGGGGAGAGAATCAGGGGAAAATAGAAAAATCAATATATATTATGTACTGGTACAAATTCCCTATGATGAATTATATATACAATTAATTTTAAAAAACAATTAGAGATTCAGTACACTGAATTTAGAATGGCATACACTCTTAGAGCTGCTTGACTCTAACGAGCCCTTTAACACCACTAGCCCTGGATAGTGATGGTGAATCTTCCAGAGCTTTCAATAATCCAAACAGCCCACTGTGGCAAGCACACCATAGCTTCACCCCTACCACTCTAGACCAATGATACTGTTTCTCTCTGCAACTCAGCTTCTTCACAGGTGTGTGTGGGAAGGCTAGCACCTTTCCCCTGTCTGTCTGAAGGTGATGCGGTAGAGCAGGGTCTGTACACAGGAAATCAGCAGCATGGGGGAGCTCTGAAAATGGCCAGGGGAAGCCCCAGGGTCTGTGTTGTATGTGTGCTGGAATGGGGATAAAATGCGGGGGGACTACATCGAAATATCACCAACATGTGTGTCTGGTGGGTGAGATGACAGAATTTCTATGTTCTTTATTAAACTGGTTTACATTTACATCATTTTTATTACCTTTGTAAAATGTTAAGACCCTCCTCATTCCCAGCAGGCTTTATTAACCTCAAACCAGTGATTCCTACCATTTGCTTCAGAGATGTCAATCATGTCTAGTTAGCTAGCTAGACATCCATCCATGACCTTTTCCACAAAGAACACCAAGAAAGCATAGAGAAAATATGTAGAGAACACCGGTAATTATAAACAATAAGGTGAAAATAGATTAGGTGAAAACAAAAAAGAGAACATGCGAGGTATGTAAATACAGGTATATCTTAAGAGCCAATGGTATGTTACAGTTTGAGAATAACTTTGAGCTTCCAGTAAGACAAAGAGAAAAAAAGACAAAACAATGACCTCATTTTCTTTAGAAGAAAAAAAATAAAAGTTCCTTGGGGAGAAAAGCTTTTCCCAGTTAATAAGAGGCAGAACTAGATATAGTAGGCAGTGTTTTTCAGAAATGGTGGTTGTTGTGGGCATTTCTTGGAATTTCTCTCAGTGAAAAGCACAATAATAATCAAACCCAGTTAAGAATGTTGTGGGCCAATAAAACAACATGGCCTGAGTACATGGCTTTTGGATGATTGGACATGATCAGAATGAGAATATGAAGTGAAGGTAGGCGATGTCCTTGAAAGAAAGCCATCCAGTTACCATTTTGTAACTCCTTCGCTACAATGCTTGCGTTTTTCACTCTTATTGAGATATTGATGTAAACCATAAATTTTATGCATGGATAAATTATTTTGAGAACAAAGAACACATATTCTATTTTTGTTGTGCTATACCCACATATATACCCACATAAAAAATATGTGTGGCAATTTATATCTCACTGGTTTGACCCAGTGCCAGAGCCATAATCGTTTTCAAATTTTACTGTCAATATGTGAATTTCAAATGTAATTTATTTTTAAATTTAGTTTGGGCAAAATTAGTTTGATGGTGCAAATTATATAGGGCATGAAAAAACTTCAGAGTTAAGATCCATCCCTTTATTGCATGAAATCAAAAAAATGCTTTACTGTCAAAAATCGGGGTTGAAATACTCCTTTAATTTACATCACCCAATTGCTTTGCATATTTAGAGAACACTTCAAATTGATGAGGTACTGTCTGTATCAGAATATTTGATGTCAAAATTTAGTTGTTGTTCTAGTTTCCCTACATTGTTTTAAAATTGAATTTTAGGGGTCAGGGCTATAGCTCAGCAGTACAGCTCCTGCCTGGCAAATGCAAGGTCATGAGTTCAATCCCTAGTACCAAAATAAAATAAAATAAAGTAAAATAAAATAAATGGAATAAGATAAAATTGAATTTTAAAAATAAATCCTGTCTAAGTACAATATAAATGAAGTTTAAAAATACATAAAGTCACCCAATTTTACAGTAGGGTTGGATAATTTAATACTCATAATTTATAATCACTTTGTTATCCACCTAATAAATGAGCATTACAATATTTTAAAGAAAAATCTATTCTTTCCTAACAAAATAAAGCCAGAAAGGATTAAGTTTTTTCAACAGTGTTTTTATTTCTTTATCTTCTTGATACAAATTCAGGAAAAACTACATTTGTTAAAATGTCACCATTTGGATTGTTGACACGTTTATGTTTTTATTTCTGTTATAATTCTATAAGTCTCTTTTTCAGCTGTCTTGTTAGTAGCCGATCTTCCACTGACTCAGCTGATGGAACCCTTTAATTCCTCGTTTGAACGTGTTTCCTCTTGATATGAAAGATTATTGTACCATCAAAGGTTGTAACCTGTGCAGGGCCATGTCTGTACTTACGGTGATAGCTTATTTAATTTTACTTTTAGCACATGGAAACTTAAGTAATTTAAGATGAGATATTAAATTTTGCCAACAGATAAAAATTCTTCCTATACTAAGCCATGCTGATTAGCCTGGTTACTCTCCAGGAAAAACCGCAGGGTGTCTTTGGGGTGAATTCGGAAGTACTGAGGATTTCTGCCTTTCCGTATTCCTGCTCCTGGAGGTGGACCAAGCCAGATGTCAGTGCTGGAGTAGCCTGTGTGCTCTAGAGTGCTACAGACAAAACAGCGGAGGGACTCAAAACAGTCTTTTAAAACTAAGCAACCATTCTTAGGCTTTTGCGGACCTTGAAGTGTATTTTAAAACATCACTGAATGCAGTCTTGTCCTTAATGTATGCAACATGTAACACAGTGCTTTTCTGAAAGTAGGGCTGAAACAAGAAAATAATGATAAAACAAAGGCCTTGTGATGTAGGAAAATGTTATTTAGAAAATGAGACTCTGATGGTTGATTGCGCCAACTGAATGGGAAACGCCCAGCTGAACTGGTTCACCTGAGCTCTGGGTGTGGGAGACCCGCCCCGGGAGGACCAGGCCAGAGTGCTGTCACAGAAACGGGGCGGGAAGGGCCTGTCCGTGTCTTGGGGGAGCCGCAGTCCTCGTCCCCGCCTCGAACGTCCTCTGCTGGTTTCGGCGCAGACCTTCAGCCTCCACCGTGGACCCTGTGGCCTCGCGATCCAGACTCGCCCTGGACGCTGCACAGCTGGACCCTTCTGGTCTCCAGCAGGAAGACAGCCCCTCCGCGCTGCTCCACCCCTGACTCTGCGGGCGGCCCTTGTGAGCTGGTCTGTACATTCTCCTCTATTTCTCTGTCTTGCATTTATCCGTTTCTCTAGTAAACCCTGATTAATACCGATTTAACCTTGAGATACAAAAAGAAACCATGACTGCTAGTGAAGACACTGAACTATACTACATAGTACACATGTAGTTGCAGTAAAAATAATCCACTCTGGGCATGGTGGTGCACACCTTTAATCCCAGAGGCTGAGTCAGGAGCATTTCAAGTTTGAGCTTAGCCTGGGTGATTTACTGAGACCCCATTTCAAAATTAAGAAAAAAATAAAATAAAATAAAGGATAGAGAGGCTAGGGCTGCAGCTCTATGCAAAGGCACTAGGTTCTATCTCTAGTACTGAAGAAAACCATCGATCTGAAGATTCCTGGACTAGATGAATTAAAGGATCTCCTATGTAAATGTGAGGAGCAGATCAACACAGCACTTTCTGCATGGCAGGCGAGAACTGTATTATCAAATTCTCTCACTACTTCTCCGAAGTGGACTCTGTTACTATTCCTGTTTTGCAGATGAGGAGACCAGCACACAGGAAGGTTAAGCAAGCTTCCTCAAGACACAGTAATCCTTAAGTGGTTACGGCGGGGGTTGATGCAATAGTTAGGCTCCATCTCAACCGTCTTAACCGGCATGTAGGCTCAGCTGTCTCACATCTGTATTTCACGAGCGGTACAAGCCTGCTGTGAACGTGAGTGATCGCAGGGCAAATGATAACTGCAGACCAGAAAGGTTAAGAGCGTTATCCGAAGTCATTTGGTTACTTAGGCTGGGTAACAACAAAACCACAAATCCTGCCCCTGACCAGTGCATTGCTGTAAACCACACTGCCCCCCAGTTAATGTGTTCAGAAAGTGTGTTTAGAAAGTATAAAACGACTACAGAGTATGACCAAAGTGTTTTCATCATTGCAATTCGTTTTTGCTTCCTGGGTGTCTCTCAAAGCCCTGAAGTTTTCTGTTCATCAGGGTGTTATAAGAAGCTTCCAGAAACTCATCGGACGTAGAGACATTTAATCTTGCCACAGTCCCAAGTTACGGCCGTGGTGAAGGTGCGGTTTTAGCTCCTTTGTGAGTGATGTTATTAGAAACTTGCCATTGTTTGGGTCATAGATTAAAAAGGTAGGAGCCAGATGAGCTGTGCATCGGACAGCTTTTATTAATTTTAAATTAACCTAGAAATTAAACTGAGTCCCTTTTCCTAGGAAGAAAAATTGGTTTGGTAATTATCGGAATAGTCACTAGTCTGCATTTTAGTCTTAGGTCATATCTTTGGTTGCTTAAATAACTTCCAGGAAGTCAATAAATCTCACGCAGTCTCCAGATAAAAATTAGGAAGCTTGGATCTCATCCTGTTTTCTAATCACTTCATACTTCCCAGCCACGCTCCTATATGTAACACGTTCCATTTATAACATCCTAGGGAAGAAGCAGGGCAAGCTGAAGAAGCACAGCTGTGACACAGCTGGGCTCCCCTGAGCCTCCCAAATGCCAGGCTTGGGGGCTGGGGAGAGGTGGGGCCGGTGGGCGGAGCCCTGCACCCTGGAGCCCAACCGGGTTTAGAGAAGCCCAGAGAAAACTGGCCTGCAGTGGGTAGCACCTCCCCAGGGGAACATTTCCAGCCCTCAAGCAATGCCTTGCAAATCACCTTCCAGTGCCACTTTGGTGATTTATCTTTTTCAAAGAAGTACTCACAATTATAAGATAATCCACATCACAGCAGTGCTTAAAATACAGCAGCAGTAACAAACCTGTGTATGGTAAAATCCAGCAATAAGGGGTTTGTTAGGGGATGTGAGGTACTTACCGGTAATGGAGAGGGGGTGGCTATGACCAAAACAATGTCATACTGAAACCCAGGATTTTATAAAATTAATATGCATCCATAAGATATGCTAACAAGTAAGAAACAAAAGGAGTTGCTAATAAAATATATTTCCCTACTGCACTGTATTCCAAAGACATTCTAAGTATAAATTAGTGATTGGCATATGGAAGCATGAATAAAAATTTTATAAAAGTGATATTTATTTTGAAAAACATAAAAAAGATTAATATACTAACTTCAAGCATTGTATCTGAGGGGTGGAATTATATGTAGATTTTATGTTTTTCTCTGTGGATTTCTGTGTTTTCCTAAAAGACCCTGACACATTTCCTGGTCTGCTCTCTCGGTGAGTACTGACTTAGTCATTAACTGTGGTTCTTCTCAGCTATCTACATGGGCCAGGTGCCGTTTCCATTGTTTGCATCCTCGGCTTCCTTGGGCCACTCATCTTTTTCTTGGCTGCCATTCCGCTGCCTGGTTTTGTTTCTGTTTCTCTGAGCTCACCTGTGTTCACTGGGGCTCTGTTAAGGTCAGGCAGTGGCTGATGGAAATCTCTGCTCCCTCCCCTTTCAGCAATCCTGGAGCATCTTATCCATGGCTACAGCCAAGTGATTGTTTTATTCAGAACAAAGCTACGGAACATCTGATAACAGAAGGGCATCTTTCTCGACTTAATTTTACTAACAGTATTTATGCCAGGGTAGAGAGTACCCGAGGGATGACTAGGTTTATGAATGGACATTTACTCAAAATTTGACAAAGGGACAGTGTACAATGACAAGACTTTGTCAAAGTGTCTTCCTTATATAAGAAGCAGGCTCCCAAACGTAAGGAAGCATGAAAAAAAAATGCATCCTTGAAATTGAAAAGAGCAAGAACAAAAGCTGCCTATAAGTTTAAATCTTACCTATACAGTACTAAACATTTAATGTTTTAGAAAAGCACAGGATAGAGCGTGCTTGGAGGAAACTTTGTTTATCTGAGTAGCTTCAGTTTTGCGTGGGCTCGGTTTCATGCAATTAGGTTTCACTTCCTGTAATAGATCTTTTTTTCTAACCCACAATGAAAAGACTGTCAGTTTATATCACAGTAATGTGTTCAAAGTAGCCTAATTTAATTAATACATCAGGCCTTATCTCACATGAGGTTTTTATGCCAAACAACGAATTATCCAAGAATGTCATCACTGTATAGGAAGATAAATATCCTATGTTGGCATAAAACTTTCTGTGTAAACTTATAAATATTCAATGAGGCACAGCTGAGTTGCTAGACTCAGGAGCCATTATGATTGAGTTTTGCAAGAACACCAGTTGGAAATGCAAATATTGAGCTCATGGACTTATTTATGGAGCACCTGTCCACATCATGGCTGTCGGAAATGGGATTATTGAATGGTTCTTTTCATAAATTTTGAATATGTTCAGTTCTCTAACATAGTATCTTTTATAAATTCAGTGGTAGTTTGAGCTCATTTATTTCCAGATAGTTTTCAAATACTTTGAGTTTGGTAAATGTGAAAGAACTTCACCAAACATCTACTCACGTCCACTGGGAACTACTCGAGCCCTGAAGAGTAGTAATCATTTTACAGATATGTGGGGATTAACAGTCAAACTAGCATGGAGTTGTTTCACCTACTCTGTTTATTTTCTAGAAAGTTGCAGAAATTATTTCATAGGTTGCTGCTGTTATTAGTTCTCCTCCTCCTCGTCCTCCTCCTCCTCCTCTTTTCTCCTTTCCCTCCTCCTCCTCTGTTTATTCCTTCTTTTAAATTACTGGAATGATTCATTCCCTAGTGCTGAGCAAAGCAAAACTCACAAAGACTTGGAAAATTTAAGTTTATTCTAAACTTGGATTTTATGAAGTTGTAACTGAGTTTAAATTTGGTAAAACCTGTTTTCTCCTTTCCACCCACTTGTTTTACAATCATCTGGACTTGATCTTCAGAGATCAAGTTCAGTACCACTTATTACCGACACAGTGCTTCCTAGGGATGTGCATATATGTGTGAACTATACGTGTGTGCAAGTGAGTATACTCATATATGTCTCTTTAAATAAGAAACAAACTCAGACTTTTGCCTAGCGATTGTTCCAGTCAAGTTGAAAGGCTGCCTTCCCACCTCCCGGTGCTAATTGTGGTTTGCAGTGGGGGGAACAGCGGACACTATCAGGAAATGGGTCCAAATGTTCCCATTTTTTAGAATTATTTTTCAAGGCAGCAAACTGTGTAGACAGTTGTTTTCTTCTGTAACTTCTTGGTTAAAAGTACCCATACCTTTATTGGTTTAAGTTACACTTGCAAGGAAGAAGACAGAGAGAATATTTTTGATAGGTACTTAAATAGATCCATGTATATAGTAATGTGATAAATTCAATTGAAATGAGTGTTTGGATGAATGAGTGGCCCTATCCACAGGATATTTGGAATTTCCTGTGGTTTTATATTCTCTGATGATCATGCTACAATTATGTGTTTTATTTAAAAATATACTGATATATTACTGGTTGGTACTATCCATTTATTCTTCTTAATTTAATCATAGGAAAATCCTTAGGCATCTTCTAATGCCATCATATACAAAAACATTAGTGTTTAGTGATATTTGTATTAGTGAACCTCCAAATTGGGCCTTAAGGAACCCTACCCCTTAGTATTTAGATCCTAACTTAGTGTCCTCCCACAGTGCATGATGGATGGCCCCACACAAGCAAGAGAACACAAAAATAACCATGTAGGACTCTCAAGATGGTGAATGGCATTACATACCCATCCTTTCTCTTGGATTTCTATCTCTGCGGGAAGCTACTGTGTTGTGAGGGCATTAACTAGAGACAGCAAAATGGAGAGGAGCTAAGACCATTGATCAGCTTCCTACACTTGGGAAGGAACCACTCTGGAGGTGGAGACTCAAGCCTCAGCAAAGCCTTCCTTCAGATGATAGATAATCACTGCAGTCAAGGTCTGACAACTAGGAGCGAGTCCTAGGTGAAAACTAATAGGCATAGTTCCTGAGCTCTTGACCTAGCATTTGTGAGGGTAATAAATCATTATCTTATTGCATCAACTTTGGGGTGATTTGTTACACATCCACAGCAACTAGATTTAGATGTGTATGCTTTTAGCAAACTTGTAGACTTCTTCTAAGAGCTTTGAAAATCAATAGTGATTTGAAGACCAAGCGCATGCTTAATCTTCCAACAAAATTCCATCCATTTTTTTCTCCCTAGCAAAGTTCCTGTGTAATGTGCATTCAATTCTGAACTGTTTAAGCATCTCTTGGCTTTGGTACTGTTGAATGTTGGAAGGCTGCAGAGCAGTTTCGGACCAGCTTTCTAGTCTTTAACTGTTTTCGTGGATTTAGTTTTATCCCTCTGTGAAGACGTGCCCCTTTTATAATTAACATCTACCATGGCCCCTGGATTTAGTGAATTGTATCTAGTGAATGCATGAGTAAAAGGATTAGTGAACCATGAGTGATAAAAATATGAACCAATGAACAAACTTTGGCACCTAACGTGTCAGGTACCACGTGAAATGCTTTCACTTGTGAAGCTGTTTCTACTCATATATGTGTAGAACTTTTCATAGTACGTCACATATATTTGATCTTCCCAATTAGTTTTTATAGTTTGAAAAAAGAGAATCTCAGACAAAGGAGTTCTGTTAGCATTTATCATCTTGCTGACATGATTTTCCTGTTAACAATATAATCAACTTTCAGTTTGTGTAAAGAAAATCCAAGAACTACCCATGAATCAAACTTCAGCTTCTCCACGAGACATAAAGGATCTTTTCTCTCAAAGAGCTTCATTTTTGTGAGGAAGATGAAATAAACAAAAAGGAAGAGAATGGTTGAAGTGTCATAAGGTCCACACAGAGATGTGAAATTGGGTGATTTGCTAGCACGACTAGAAGTTTGCTTTAGAGGAGCGATAACCTGAGAGCTAAAACACAGTAGGAAGATGAAAGGAAGAGTATCACAAGCAGAGAAAGAACAGAGTGCAAAGGTCACAAATAGTGGAGAGTGTGGCATATTTGGGGCAAAATAAAAGTTAAAAGGCAGGAGAAGAGTGCACAGTGGTGGAATGAGACGAGGTAAGACAGTTTGATCAGCACAGTCATGGAGGCCCTTGCATGATAAAATAAGAAACCAAAAAATTTTTCTCTAAGACCAGTGAGAAGCTAATGAAGGTTTTAAACCAGTGATCTGACCTGCATTCTGGAATGATCCTCTGACCACTCTGTGGTAAGCGGGTTATTATACAGGGGCAAAAATAAAGTAGAGGGTTATTAGATTGGTGCGGTGAAGTGGGCAGAGCAGATGGCAGCTTGGTCATGGAGGTGGTAATGGAGATGAGAGAAGCTGACACACACAAAGCAGATTTGGAAGAGGACCCAGAGGAATCTGATAGATTTCATGGGGTGTGGGGGGCTTCCTGCCAAACCTTAGCTCTTTTGGCCCTGTCCCCTTCCTGGGCTGATGGCACCGTTTATACAACATTTAAATCTTCAGCACCACTTCTCTTATTATTTTGTGAGGTAATAAAAATTGGAAAACTGAAAGTGCTGATATTAATGATAAAAAGCATGGGTCTCGTGAATGTGCTAGCTCAACACATGGATGGGTATTTGGCATGCTGAAAGTTACACATTTTTGCCTCAATTGGCTTCTCAATTAAATCTGAAGCAGTTAGCAGTGCATTCAGTGTTGAAAAATAGAAGAAAATTGATTGTGTACAAATTCTATGGCTGTATTGCTGAAACTTATTTTGTAAAAGAAAAAGGTACAGTTAAAAATTTAAATCTTTTTGATCTTGGCATCTCTATTGCATTTAAGTCCATTGTTCAACTTTGCATCTTCTTTTTAAAATTTTTGAATATTTTTGATACTATTCATGTTTTCATGCTTTTTCAAGGGATATATTTTAGTGAATATCTCACTGTATTAAAAAAACTATCTATTTGCATGCAACCCATGATACATTGATTTATGTGGTTAAAATACTTGTTGAGTTACTACTATTACTACTGTTTCCTGGGTATGTTTCTATATGCTTAGGTTATAAAAATGAACAAACTAGATCAGATACAGTACTTGTCTTCACAGGATGTATCAGTCAGCCCTTCCCTTGTTGAGATAACACACACAGTTTAAAGGAGCAAAAGTTTATTTGGAGTCACAGTTGTATTCTCAGTCTATGGTCAGCTGGTTCCAAGACACAAACACCCTGGACAAGGACTAAGGGAGCAAACTGCTTACATCATGGTCACCAGGAAGTAGAATGAGGGGGCAAGAGCCAGACAGGAAGGAGCCAAGTCCTCATGACCGTGCCCATGACTCCCTCAGACACACCCAAAAGTGCCCCTTCCTTATCCCCTAGGAAACTCACAGGCCAACACAGTTGACAATCAAGATTAACCATCACCTGGGCTGAGTTTGGGGACTCTAAATATGAGCAAACAGCAATCACAGCAGGAAGTGACAGAGTGATGGCAGAGACCACTCAGGATGCTGTAGGGACACAGAAAGACTAGGCAGGCAAATGCTGTGGGAGAGAAAGAGCATTAGAAAGCACAGTAACACCTGTGCTGAGACCTAGGTTGGAGCTGTGCGTGCTATGGAGCTTATCTGCAAGGACAGTTCACCGGGTTAATGTGCAAATCGAGATTTGCTCCTGCATGCAGCATCTTTTTCCTTCACTGGCATGGCACTGCATGTCGGGAAATCTACTACAGAGGTACAAAAAAAAGTGCACTGATGTTTTAAAAACAGGCTCTAGGAAGAAGACCACTGTCAAGGTTGGACATGGAAGTAAAGAGGAAGTGAACAAGAAATTACATCTTCTAATCAGAAAAATGGACACAGCTGATACACTGAAGAAACGTGTATTAAGTTTCACAATGGCTCTACTTTATGAGGTAACTCAACTCCAGTGTATGCACTACTCAGAAGCAAGGAAAAACAGACTGCCAACCTAGTTCAGCAAGGACAAGAGCCAGCCTCACGTACTTACTATTTAGACAGATGAGACACTAAGTGTCTACAGAGGTACATGGAAGGTCACTGGAGCGTCTGCCTTCGCTTTGTAGGAAAATAACTTATTATGATGCAATTCACAAACATGGGCATTCGCAAAGGCCTCAGGACTTCTCGGAAGCATGAAAGCCTATCCCATTTGGATGGATATTAATTTACTTTAAAGAAAGACCTGCAGAAATTCATCATTGTCTTGGGTCACTGTTGCCACCTTCAGAGTAAATGTATTTATCGCCAGTTGCATTGCTCTTTGCTCTTTCCAGATTCCTTTTTTCTGCATACAATGTGATTTCACCAGAGTAAAGAAGTCAGAGGAACTGACTTTCAAATATTTAAATAGTATTTATACAGTTAATTTAGTTTGCCTAAGTAATAATGTACATACCTGGCAGGATCTGCTTTATAAAAGACTCCTCATTCTCCTTGGATGCCACTTAAATCTTGCCCTTACTATTAGCTTATTAGTTAGAAATGGCAGTGCTTATGATAAACTCACAAAAATCTTTCTTTTGAAGACCTGGAGCCCATTGGCCAAGTAAAAAAGAGTGAATTCACTTAACAAGAGTCAAGAGCAAATGTAGGGTAACTTGAGCTTTCTAATATTCTTGCTTATGCCTATGGTCTACATTTAACTTTTAGACATACAGATTGAACACTACAAAGATTACCATACTTTCTCTCTCCAACCCTGTAAAAGTTCTCAGTATGCATTCTGTTTCTCTTCTTTACCTCTTGACTAAACACAAAATAGTGACTGTTTAGGAAATGTCTATACCACTTTTTGAGATACTATGCCAATATAGTTATTGAATAAGGTCCTGAGGCTAGTTTTTGATAAACCAAATAATAGTTGGGAGAGAATTTCATTACACTCTTTCCTAAGGCTAAAAAATAGCACAATGAAAACAATAGGAGAGAGGGTTTTACAAAATGTATGTATTTTCTTCATTTATGGTTTTGTTAGTGACCTCGTACGTGGTTATAAACCAACTTGCGGCTCCTTTTGACCACTAGAAAGTCCAGAGTTAATGCAGCTCTGGCTCTGTCTTACATGCTTCTTATAGCACCAGAGGTTCTTGTAGCAGGCTCACCCCTAGGGTATCATCTTAGAGACGTGCTGTGTGCTGAAACAGAACCCAACACAACCTAATAATGCCTGCAGAGAAGCATCGCTACATGGTTTCCTTAAAACATGCTTCAGTTGTAGTTGTAGTTTCTTGTAATTTCACCAGGCGGGCGGTGAAAGACAGCCATGATATAAAACATTCTCCTGATGCGCTGTATTGTCATTGTAGTACTGCAGTATCTGTGAACAGGGCGACTTTTTAGTCTGCTCGCCTGCCTCCGATTTTGATTTATTCTTAATGAAGACATAGAACCCTGCTTGTACAGCAACGGGCAAACTTTGTAGATAAGCATGTTTTCCAAGAAACTGAGCTAAGGGAGTTTAAATTTTAATTAGGTGACTTTTAATCCCTCTTTTAAAAAAGAACTATTGTACAGCTTATAAAAATAAAATAATTTTTTACCATTTTGTGTGTACCAAGACTGCCCAGATTATTTCTCGAATGTTTTTGGTTCAGTAAAATCCCAAATGTATCTTTCCAGAGGGCCTTTTCTCTATGATTTCCAAATTTGTGCAAATTTCAAGGAAAGTTTAATCCATATGTTTCTGATTCATTGACTGTTAACTCATCATATTATTGTTGCTTTTTTTTTTAACAGTTTACTTCCAAGAAACTCTATGGACGTGTAAAAAAATACGTATTCTGTTTTAGTCAATATTTTCCTGAACTAGCAAAGAGAAGCTGTATATCTTCAGGTATTAAAGGTTACTTGAATTTCTCCCTTCCCACCTTGAATTAGGCTTGTGGGAGGTAAGTTCCCTTGGGATAGGAGAATGCGAGCTCTCTGCACATTTCTACCGTCAGTTGCCCCTCCGGAGCCCTGGCTGACTCAGTTCACCTCCGGGAAGGAAGCTAAGTGTTCCCTGCTCCCTGCAGTGTCAGGAGAACGTCTCTGGACTGAGGCACCATTGAAAACCAAACATTGTTCTAGTGGGTCGCATCCTAGGCCTCTTGGAACAATGGAGCATTGCATTTTGTAATCGTGATGTCAAAGTGGAAAAAGGCCGTTCTATAAGTTAGCCCGCTCAGCAGCCACCCCAATGTTGTTTATTTCCCTTTGTCTATGGCATTGGTGGGGCAGAGGGGTCACCAGGTCACAGGACAAGGCATTTGGGACTTGAGATTTCAAGTCCCAAAATTTGTCAGCTACCGACCATGTTAACATGTAAATACCAAACACATCTTTATGCATTGGTTTCTAGTTGAAGCAATCTGGTTGGCATTTTCTCAAGGGAATTATTTAAATTTTAAATGGAACAACTTCTCATTTAGATTTCTACAAATATGCGAGGGCACAGAAGTGATTTATATGTACATGCAACTCTTCATTTAAGCACCTGGGTACTTGACAATAATTAAAATACAAAGTAGACCTATTAGCTTTTCCTTTTAACTTTCCAGCTTTTGCTGCTCCATAGTGAGGGAGGGGGAATTTCTAGAGTAGACTGGCAAGTGCCTGGGTCACCACAGCATCCCTCCTCCGGCACAGCGCCTGACTGCATCTCCCTCCAGAGTCTATTTCCTCTGAAAACCACACTTGATCTTCATTTTCTGTTTGTAGAATACATTTGTATTTCTTAAACTTTCAGTCCCTTTTATTCCAATGGCCAGAGGCTGCATGGTTATTTCACTTTAATGCCAGCAGTGTAATTAAGGGAACACAATAGAAGTCATGTACATGATCAAGATGCTACAAATGAGGAATTTCCGGTTGCAGCAATGACCTGTGTACAGACAAATCATAGGCCATTCTCATCTATCCCTACCTCCGCCATCATAGTTGTCTTAAAAGATTGGACTTAAGTCAGTAGTTCTCAAAATGCACACCTGGAAATGCAAACATGGGGTCCCACCCCCTCCACGTTTGTTTCATCACAAACTCCGGGACAAGAGCCATTGATCCGTTTAACAAAGGCAACAGGTGACCGATGCTTGCTGAACTTGGACTCAGACAGTAAAACTTCACCTGTTGAATCCAACGTTTCTATTCCTTATAAACTTGGCATTCTTATCAATAGCATTACAATCGCCTTAGTCTACCGACATCAAAAATCTTGAAAGTCATTGTCATTCTTCTTTTACTTCTCCTTCATTTTCAGCCTCATGATGAAGACTTCCTGTTTTGCAAGGAAAATACTCCTAAAACTCTAATCCTTCCTATTCTTAGCTGCAAAAGCAAATCCCAAATTTTCTCCAGTAAGCCCACAGATATCCTGTCTGTAATCTTTTATTCTTAATTGCTGTTAAAATAATTTTCCTCATGTGCTGATTTTATCTCTCACAAAGCCACTTGGGAACAGTGCTATTTTATTTTGAACCAAAATGCAGTGCGCCTGTTTGATCTCTGCAGTCTCCACCAATCATTGCTATTAATCCTCATCCTCAAAGCAGAGATCTCACTGGCTGGTGCCTGCTTTCTTTGGACATTGTGCTTCTCCTATCTGGGGTCACTTCTCTCTCCTTCACATCACCCTACAGCCTCCTCCTACAGAAAATCCCATTTGGATTAATTGAATCAGGGCTTTAAATTTATCATTCGATGTGTATTTTTACTCTGTGATCACTGTATTAAATTCCTTCTAATTTATATTTTCTTTCCCAACACTGTTAAGTAGATACAGGGTGTTTCCTTGTCAGCACTTCCATTACACTCTTAAGGTTCTTGTACTCTGTAATACCTACACTAGGGCCCAGCGTGTGGCGACCGACTGACTTAAAAGTGGGTTAGATGAGATACTGAGATTCAGCCATCCAAATCTAGTTATTATTAGCCTGGGTTTAGAAATATGGGAGGCGATGTAAAAGCTGCTGTCTAATAAGATTTGGATATTTATAACCAAGCATCCAGGCCACCTGTTTTTTGATGCTGTGCCATTAGCATTTAAAGCATAGTCTCTTATCATGATTTTGTCTTTCAGGACACAATTGCTGCTCAAGAAACATGAAATGGTGAAATCAGTGCACACTTCTCTATGTAGGTAAATACATTTATAAACATATATTCACCTTAACATAGGCCTAAGTCTAAAGGCAATTCCATTAAACTTATAAATGAAAATCACTCTTAACTTTGATTACTTCTATGGCCCCCTGAAATAAGATATCTTCTGCTTATTCTTAATGTTTTTATGATTTAGTGATATCCTGTAGAGTAGTTTAATTTTTAAAAGGCAGTGAACAGATGTGGTAGAAGGCCATGGAAAGGAAAAATGGATTAGAAAGCATCAGTAAAAATAAAAATACCATGCTAGACTTCCAAAGCAAAGCCAGCTATAATAGCATGAACAGAAAATATTAATGGCAATCTGTTTTTGGCTGGCACCAGGGACGAAGGGATTTTACTTTTTTATTTCTTATGGTGAGTTTGGCTTTGTTAAAGCAGCATTTTAATCTTTACCATATCATTTTAAATTATATTTGGAATGTATAAAGAGAAACTTCAGACAAATTAAATTTAGCAGAATTTATTTGAGCAAACAAAGATTTATGAATAGGGCAGCTCTCAGAACCAACAGAGGCTCTGACAGCTCCACCTAGCAATGTGAACAGGAAGTATTTGTAGTTAGAGAAAGGAAATAAAGTACTGAAACAGCTGGATTGGCTGCAAATGCCTTATTTGGGCATGGTGTGATGAGGTATTTGCCTTATATGGACATGGTCTGATCTCTGGGCAATGTGTGATTGGCTAAACCTCAGCTGCTATGATTGGCTGAGACTCAGCTACTTGTTACAAGAATATGCTCTTTGTTACACGGGAGTTTTGTTACCTACTAAGTTAGATTGCAATTTGCTGGTACAGAAGCCGCATTGGACCAAATTTCATTTAATTCAATAGGAGTTCTATCACTAGCAATAGTCTGTAGATTCTGATAATTAAGTAGATATTTGTCCACAATTCCTTATCTGTGAATTCAAAATCTAAAACATCTATGAAAACTATTTTTATAGCCCTTAGTGGCAGAATTCTAACTGATGTAAATAATTTGGTAACCTATCAAAATTGACATAAAATTTTTGCAGTTTTTATCTGGCTTGAGAATATTTTGTATAGTTAAATTTTGAGTACAGAGAAAAGTTTCAGACCCATTTACCATGTGACATAGTATACAGCATGGATCCTCTTATCTGCAGGAAATTAAAATTTTTCTGAAATTAAAGTCATGTATGAACCTAATGATTTGACATCAATAATTGTGGATCTAAACTCATTTTTCTCTATGATTTTTATCATAAAAAAGTTCTAAATTATGTACCATTATCTTGGATACCTAATAGTTTGTGAATATCTCTATTATGAAGGAAACAGTGAAATTAGGTTATAAAAAAGAACCACTCTGGGTACACAAAAGGATTGAAAATATTTTAAAACATGGTTAAATGACAGGAGATACAATTCAGAATTTAAGAGTGTGAAGAATTTCTACATTTTATTCTTAACTACCATATCGATGTTATGCATGAAAAACGTATATAGGTACATCCAGATATGTGCCTATAAAATGTACACATGTATGTATTTCATCAATTTAATAGCAAACTTGGAACACAAGCAAATTGCTGTATATTCTTAAGGCCTCATTCCCACATCATCTCGCCCCACCCTACCCCCTAATCCAGACTTTGGAATCACTTTCTGCCCCTCCTTTTGCTTCCATAGTTTTATGTGTATGTCTCACAGACCTGACCACATTTGTGTCATAGGACACTTATTTATGGAAGTGCTCATTCCTGTACCTTCTTGGAGTTACTAATTTAAACTTCTTTAATTCACCAGTCCCCAAATAATGCTTACCGTTAGTATAGACTCAATATATATATTCTAAATAATAATAAGGAAAGGTAGAAAAAATGAGGGCCCAGACCAGGGGGAGCCATGGTCTCCTAATGAAGAATGTGGACCTTCAGATAAGATATGCAGAGTTTTTCACCCACTTCTCCCTAGCAAGAGTGTGACATTGGACCGTTTTGCTCTATTCATTGTCAAACACTGGTGAACTTTCACTGGTTGAAGTCATGAGGGCGCAAGTCCCAGCCGAGCTTGAACAACTTAGAGACATCCTGAGACCGTATCTCAGATTTAAAAATCTAAAAAGGACCCAGTAATGTATTTCGATGCAAAGGTTCCAGCTTCAGTCACTTGAAACAGCCAGGCCTCCTCAGGACTGCGCAGCATGTCTCAGGGACAGCCTGGAGACCTCCTAACTCAATTCATATGTTCCAAGTGCAAGTGGGGGTCCCCGTTGCTCCTGCAGCCAGTGAGAGACAACCCCACACCCTAGCCTATTTGCAGCACTGCTTAAAAACAATTGACTCATCTTTCAAATGTGACCAAACTACAAAGGGTCGTGCTCAGCCGGTTCCTAAGGAGGTTCATGTTGGCGCTCAGCAGCTTACGCGCGGCTCACAGATGGCTTCTGATGCCTCTGTGTAATCCAATCATCCTGGACCACTTCCTCGCACTTAGACTCCGGGGTAATTGAAAAGCTCGCAGCGACAATCTTCTCTTCTTGGGGATGCTGTGAGTATGAGGAACGTGGCTTTCATCACCCCCTGGATGTGAAATGTGTCCATGGCTGTCCAGATCAGAATCGCTTCAAGCAAGGTAAAGAGAAATTATTTCTTGGAGTTGCCTTTCCTGCTGCCTGGCACTGGAGTAAATGAAGATGGCCCATCAGTGGCCTCTCTGTCATTCTGCAGCTTGTCTGGCTGTGACCGGGAACCGACCGCGCGGAAAGCATTCTGTGGCAATGCTTGCGTGTGATGGTAGGGAGAGAGAAGTGCCCGTGCCCAAGAGAGGCGTCTGCAACTTTGAAACAGTGGCTATTTAGGAAGCGCTTGAGTATTAACACCTGCACTGCTGCTATGATTTTCTAAAGTTTTGACAGCTTGTCTTCAGTCTTTTCTTCTTAGGCAAGGAGTGGCTTTTATTTTTGTGACTTCTAAAGGATGTGTGAAGATTTTAAAAGCAAAGTGTTGAAGTGTTTTAAGTGTGGGGTTGTTAGTCCCCCCACCCCCAGGCTAGTGTTAATAGTTATGTTTTATTTCAGTGTAAAAATACTCCTTTAAAAAATCAAAGGACCTAAATCAAGGAAATACACAAAGCCTCAAAGCAGCTGTGTAAATTCACAGATACTGGGCCTAAAAAGCGCCAGGCTTAAGGAAATGACAACTCTGGAAAATCAGATTGTTATTTAAAAATTAAATTATGATTACCAGCTCCTGCTGCATTTGTTTTAGTAAAATATCAACACTGTGTGTATTTCCTCAAGCTTTTTCTGCTCCCTGCATCATTACCACATACATCATCAGTAAGAAATGTTGAGTCCAGCAACAGCTAAGAAAAATTTTCTAGGTCAGTAAAAACATTTTTTCAGGGAAAATATTTTTAAGAGGATTTTGAAACTGTTCATAATTTATACATAGCTCTGGGAGGGAAGGAGCAATAACAACTTTTGCTGGGTAGATAAAAATTACAATCCTTTCTCTTAAGTAGCTTACACAAAGAATGAGGACTCTATATTTAGTCTGGGTTTACACACACACACACACACACACACACACAGAGAGAGAGAGAGAGAGAGAGAGAGAGAGAGAGAGAGTCCTGGAGCATAAATATCCAAATAGTTGCTACAGTTTTTCACTATGTTAGAATACCAGTGCTTTACATGTTCAGTCACAGATCTAGAACAGTAAGCCAATAGTGAATATGATAAAAATAATTTGGTTGGTGACAATCTGAATTCACATGACATCCCTGTATGAGTTAGTTTTTCTTAAGTCTGCTCATTGTCAATATTATCAGCACAAAAGTTGCTGATGTGATCATAAATTGATAGCAAAAGAGACCTCATCCCAAGATAACTCTGAGACTCAACAAACTTTTACTGAGTGCATGCCACGCACCAGGCGTGGGGCTAACAACCTCCCCTCCCTGCAGTTCCAGGGGGAGAAAGCTGACTAGAGGGAGAGAATCATGGCCAAAGGCCATTTAATTAATTTGTTGTCTGGGGAAACAGCACAAGAACTGGGAAGAAAGCCCAGGTATAAGGACTGTTAAGTTATTATTCAGAATACAATATTTTGTTGTGCAGCGTATAATATGTTCTGCACCCCTCCACACTTTTTTTTTGTACCAGCAACTGAACCCAGGACTTGCGTTTGCCAGGTAGGTGCTTATGCCACTGAGCTATACCCCCAGCTCTGTGCTTTTCCTGCCTGCATTAAATTAGTGTAAACTTTCCCCTTAAAAGCAAATGTTGCCCATGAAGGTCATGGCAGCTCCATGCACTGTTGAATTGCCTTGGAGTTTTTCACCTCCTCTGCAGAGCTCTGTCCATGCGGGCTGGATGCCCCACCAGGATTGAACAGGCGAGAGGGCCTCACGGCATTTCTCTCCAAACTGACATAGTCCTGAAGCAGGCTTTCCCACTGGAAGAAGTCAGGAGGATCATCTGTTGAGCGTTCAGCCCTTGATGCTAGGAGTTTCATACTTTTTTTCCCCCTGTGGTACTGACAATTGAACCTAGACCCTTTGTATCGATTGAGTTATGACCCTGGATCCTTTTTGAATTTTTAAATTTGAGGTAAAAGTTTTCATTAAGTCTCTAAGTTGTTCAAGTTTGCAGTCAGTATGACTTCAAAACCCCAGTGAAAGTTTACCAATGTTTGACAATAAATAGAGAAAAATTGCCCAGTGTCACACTCTTGGTAAGGAGAAATGAGGTGAATCTTATCTGAGTGTCCACTTTATTAGCAAACCATGGCTCCCCCTGGTCTGGGCTCTCATTACTTTTTGCACCTTCCCTCAAAATATATTTATTGAGTTTCTACCAAGGGCAGGCATTATTTTTGGGGTTGGAGAATTAAAGAGGATTAAATTAGTGACTCCAAGAAGGTTCAGGAATGAGCAATTCCATAGATAAGTGTGCTATGACACAAATGTGGTCAGGTCTGCAAGACGTATACATAAAGCTATGGAAGCAACAGGAGGGGTAGAAAGTGACCCCATTCTGGATTGGGGGTGGGATGGGTTGAGAAGATGGGGGAATGAGGCCTTAAAGATAAACAGCAATTTGCTTATGAAGAATGAAGCTATTACTGGTAACAGGAAATTCTGCTTTGCAAAATCACATAAGGGCTTGCAGTTTTCACAAAGTAGAGAAGGATATCATAAAAGGAGCAGGCTCAGACTTAAAAGGGAATTATCTTCAACTCTCAATGATCATATTTCCCCAAATGGTACTTAAATGGTTTCTTTTTAAAAAAAATTATTTCAAACACTTTTATTATGTGCGTGCTAAGAACTAAGATTGATTTAAAAAAAACCTGTATGCATAATGTTTAGAAATATTTTATTTATCAATTGAAAATATTGTTTTGGTGTATAGAAAAAAGAAGAAAAATTTCTGTTTCTGTGAAACAAAAATTGAAGATAGCACAAAAATAAAGATCAATCTTACATGTGACTATAAATATAAAAATATACAAAATATATTAACAAACAGAATCCAACAGTTTATCATAAAAGGAAAACACCATGGATATTTATTCCAAAAATGTAAGAATGGCTCAATGTTGTTATCCTCTAACATAATTTATTATGTGCATAAACTTAGAAAATGACATCATCATCTTCATATAGGTGCTAAAATGGTCTTAAACTAAAATAGACCAACCATTCTTAATTGAAACAGTAATAAAATAACTGATTTCTTTCTTAGTGAAGATATATAAATAAATAACTACATGCCCACACACATATGCATGAGAATGCGTGCACATACGCGCGCACACACACACACACGGACACACGCACTGTAGCTGTGATGTGTTACTTAGTGGAGAAACTGGAGACATTCAGAGAAAGGCAAAGTTATCCATGAAATCCACCACTACTTAAAAATATATTGGAGGTACTAGTCAATTCAAGCAAAACCAAACAAACAAATGCCGTTAGATCAGAAACAGAAGTAAACTATCTCTATTCATAGATCACTTTGTATCTATTTGGAAAATCAATGAAAACACATAGCACAGACAAAAATATTTCAATAAGATAATAGGCTATTAAAATATACAACTTAAAAGCTTTTCTCTGCACAAATAATGTAAATGAAGATAAAATTTAGTAAGGTAATAGGCTATTAAAATACAAACTCAGAAGCTTTACTCTGCACAAATGGTAGCTACTTTGGTGATGTAAAGGAAGATAAAACTTCAGTTACATTAGTAGCAAAAAGAAATTATTTAATAATAAACTTGGCAGGAAGTATATAAAATCTATATGAGGAAAAATTAAAACACTCCTAAAAATACAAAAGTTGAATATGTTTGGAGATTTTTCTTGTGTTTGGACAGCATGAGCAAACATTATAAAGCTATCACTTATTCCCATCTGAATAATAAGCTTTGCATAATCATCATAAATAACTAACTTGTTTTATGAAGCTCATCAAGTATATTTTAGAGTTTATATAGAAAAATAAACATTGAAATGCTATCAGAGTCCTGAAACAAAGAAATGAGGAGGAACCAGCTTTACCAGATATTTTTATGCAGCTTTATGAAGGCGTAAATGCAAAAATTATTGATATTTTAAGTATGCAATTTGATGAACATACACAGATGCCAACACCTATGAAGCCATCATTGTAATTGATGAGGCGTATTCATCATTGCTTGCTCCGTGTGTGTGCATGTGTGCTAAGGGTACTTAAGCTGAGCTCTGCCCTCCTCACAAATGCCTTCCCAGATAGTAGAGCGCACTGTAGAGCTTGTATGATCAACGCAGTGTGGTACTGCTGCATGAACACATAGATACGGGAGAGAAAAGAAAGCTCACAGATGGCAAAGGGCAGGATACGGAACGGCAGGCTTAGGAAAAGCAAGGATATGGTGGGCCATATAAAAAGAACATTGGTGTCATCTTTTAGGTTTTCCAACCAGTTAAATTTGGGATAATTTTCACATTGCAAAGGATAATGGTTTTTGTTTTTATTTTTCATGGTAGTGGGGATCAAATCTGGGGCTTCCCGCATCCTGGATAAGCACTCACAGCTGAGCTCACTCCTCCGCCCCCAGATCACGAGGAGAACAGATCAGAACACATAGAAAATAAAAATGTTATCAAAAGTAAATGTATAAACACAGAACACTCAGGTCCAAGGGTGAGTGAGGAATCTACAGAAGAATGTTTACTAAAATGTAGGGGGGAAATGAAATGATAAAATCATCAGTTTACCTTATGAGTATAAATGCTGATTTAGACAAAACATATTAATGAATACTAAAATCATTGGACAAGATGTTTTAGGGAAACAGTACTCACGTAATCTCAAATACCACCCCAGATTTAGTAGTTATAAAGGATAAACAGTACAATTAGTTAGTATAGTTTAAAAGCAGCTTATTAAAATAGATCTGGTGGATATCACCCTTACTGAATGATTGAATTGACTATCAGTAACTGGGCATGGTAGCACACGCCTATAATCCCAGCACTCTGGGACGCTGACGTAAGAGGATCACAAATTCAAGTCCCACCTGTGACTTTAGCAAGACACTATCTCAAACATTTAAAGAGGAACTAGTTTTTCTCATTCTTTCATGAGAAATTTGCAAAATACATAAAAGAGAGAAGAGAATGCTTAAAATTTCATCATCTAAAGACAAACACCGTTAAGACATTTATATGACTCAGTAGGTTTTTAATCATCTTTTAGATACTGAATCAAACTCTCCTTCTCATCTCTGAAAGCTACATATATTGACCAGTGGAATCTAAGGGTTGTTAATAGCAATTTAACACGTTTATTTGAATAATGGGCCTAGTATTGCCCTTTCAGTAGTGAGAACATAAGTGATTTTTTTACTTTTTTACTTTTATGTTTTTCCAATTTTCCATAATGTCTTAGTATAATAGCCTGATTTATGTATAGTTTTATCTCTTGTGTTGAATGTTTTCAGAACTTGAATTAATGAACCTATATTATTTTGAGAGTTCAGAAAATCAAAGATACAATTGAGCCCCTAAAGTATTTTAAACCTTTTTGAATTCTACAGATTGAGGACAAAAGTTTAAATTCCCAAATTTAACTGAAAACTGCTAACTAGTAGCTGGAAACAAGAAAATTTATTTCCACTTTCCCCAGTTCCCAGAATAACTCTAACCCTCATAACCAAAGTAATCAAGCTAGTTATGCTTGATTTTACCTAAGTATGCTTTTTCACTTTTGCAAGGTGAAATCATGGTTATTTCTCTTCCTTTTTCACGTTTCACGAACTTTTAATGAATGGAAGAAAAACCTAGTCTCTAGCAGTTAAAGTTTGCATGACATTGAGAAAATGTCTGAGTTATGTTTTTATCCATAAAATAAGGTGATGGTCAGTGGGCGTGCTGGCGCCGGCACACACCCGCAATCACCGCACCTCTAGGGGGCTGAGGCAGCAGAACGGCAGGTCTAAGCCCAGACAACTGGCTACTTCACAAGACCTAGCCTTAAAGTAAAAAACAAAAAAAATTTAATGGCTAGGGATGTAGCTCACTACAAAGGCCCTGGGCTCAAACCACAGTACCTCCAAAAGAATTTTTTAAAAAAAGGGAGAGTGATGTTTTCAACACTTTTAGGCTCATTCAATTTTTGATTACTTAATATAAAGTATGAAATGTGCATATATTCCAAATACTCAAAAATTCTGCACAACTTTAATATTTCCACCTTTCTATTTCCTGTCAAAAGTATATACATATATTGTATGTTCATATTTTAGGTTCATAATCATACTTTATATTGGTTTACTTCAATTGGAAATTTCTTTCTTTCCTTTTTAGTTTAGGGACCCAAATCTCCCAGCTGCCCATTCAGTTGCCATTTAAAAACTCTGCCTGGTTTCCCTTACCCCTGACTTCTGCATTTAAACCTTTCTGATGACCACAATGCAATGATTCATCGAGGCATAGGAACTAATCCAGGTGACAAACAAAAACCAGGGTTAGGGGACATCCTAAATGTGAAGGGTATGAGCAGTTAGGATTTTTATGAAGATTGTAAATACATATGAAGTCTAGATTGTATGTCTGCTACGAAGAAGTTTCGCCTCTGTGATCAGCACATTCTCTAAGGATCCGTGGAACAGAATAGAAGACACAGAAACAACCGCAAACACATTCAACTATTTGATCTTTGACAAAGGGACCAAAAGCATACAGTAGAGAAAGCCCTCTCTGTAATAAATGGTGCTGGGGAAACTGGTTTTCTACATGCAGAAGACTGAATCTGGACTCGTAACTCTCATTGTTTACTAAACTAAAATCAACATGGGTCAAATAACTACATGTTAAACAGAAACTCTGAACCCAAAACAAGGAAAAACTCTTAAAACCATAGGCAGGGGCAAGTAATTTTTTTTTAAAAGAACCCTGGTAGCACAGAATGTAGTACCAAGAATCAGCAAATGGGATCATATCAAATTTAAAAGCTCCTGCACAGCAAAAGAAACCACCAATAGTGTGAAGAGACAATCCACAGTGTGGAGAAAAATTTTTGCCAGCTGTTCCTTAGACAAAGAATTAATATTTAGAATGTATAAAGAACTCAAAAGAAATCAGGCCCCCAAAATGGAAGACCCCCAATTAAAAGTGAGTGAAATGAATAGACAGTTCTAAGAAATACAAGTGGCCAATAAATACATGAAGAAGTAGTTGGCATCATTGACCATCACAGAAATGCAAAATTAAACACAGTAAAATTCTACCTACCCCATAAAGAATGGCTATCATCAAAGAACGGCAATCAAAAAATCAAATAATAGCAAACTCTGGCAAGGCTTTGGGGAAAAGAACCTCTTCTACATTGTAGGTGGGAACACAGTCTATTATATCCACTATGGAAATTGGTATGGAGATTCCTCAGTATCTAAAACTCGAAAGTCCATTTGACCCAGTTATTTTCCTTCTAGGTATTTTAGAAAAAAGTTAAAGACTCAGATTACAGTGATATACACATATTCATGTTCATAGCAGCATAATTCATAATAGCTAAGTCTTGGTAGTGGCCAATATGTCCATCCACAGATGAATGGATAAAGAAAATGTGGTATTTACACACAGCAGAGTACTACTCTCCCATTAATAAAGATAAACTTGAGTTATTTGGGGGAAAATGGATGCATCTTGAGACCACGATATTAAGTAAAATAAATCAGACATACAAGCTTAAATATAACATGATTTATCTTATGTGAAAAACACAGATTATAAAGAGCAAAATAAAAGCTAGGTAATAGGAAATCGAGTTTTCTCCAAAAAAGAAGGGGATGAAGAGATGGAGGGAAGGTAAGAGAGGAGAATGAAAGGGGATGAAGAGGAATCAAGATGTATTATGTACATATACCAACTCCATGCAAGGAATGTAGACACTAGGTACTGTAAACACGTACTAATAGAAATAAAAAGCTTATTCTCTGAGAGTCAAGAAACTTGCTGCAAAATTTGCAATGCTTCTAATTATCAGTCCTTGTGCAAATAACATAATTTCTCTGAGCTCTGCTTCTTCATTCATAGAGAATTATATTTGTCTCCGTGTGTTTGTTTTGAAGGGTGAGCTCATTTGTTTAAGTGTCCTTTCATGTCATATAAATGTTGGATATAGTTGCTTTTTCCAATTGTTTACTGTATAATTACTTGTCTCCTCTTAATTTTCCTCTGCATCCCAAGAAAGCCTGAGACAACTTTTGGCAGAATGTCACCATTCGCTAATTTCCTGCTGATTGATTACTATCTCATTGTGCAGCAGAGACTGCTGTTGTCAGGGGATAGAGTTTGGTGTGGCCTGGACTCTGACCAGTCACAATAGATCCTTCTTAAGTAGCTAGGGTGTCCGGAAAGCCTTGTTTCTATCAATCTTTATAGTACACTGTTGGGTGCAGTACTTCATGCCTGTAATCTCAGCACTTGGCAGGCTGAGGCAGGAGGATTGAAAGTTCAAGGCCAGACTTGACTAGCTAGTTAGGTCAATGCCAGCCTGGACTACCTAGGAAGATTCTGTCTCAAAATTAAATAAATAAATCAATAAATAGGAAGGAAGGAAGAAGGAAGGAAGCAAGGGGGGGAAGCAAAGAGAATCAATAAAAACGTATACGGAATCATTCAACTTACGCTCACTGAGTAGCGTTGTGTGCCAGGACCCACACCGCACAGTGCACAGTTGTTAGTGAGCCTCGCTTCCGTCCCAGTCCCTTACATGAAAGGAGGCAAGCAGCCAAAACAACCAGGCCCTGTATCTTTTAGCAGTCATTGGAAGGACTGTAATACTGTAGTGGAGCCCATCCCATCGAGGTATTACTGAATGCCGAAAGAGGAATCTAAGAGACAAATGAATCACGGTGGCATCAGATGCAGAGGAACGGGTTGAACGGAACTCTTCCTCTGGTGAAGTCAGTGCAGAATCTGGAAGGACTGGTGAGTGACTGCCACTGGAGGGTGCAGGGTCCTCCAGGCGCTGACTCCTTGGGGAAGCCAGTCCGTGCTCAGACAAGCCTTCGGCCTAACCCTTACAAGACAACCGCTCTTGGTTGGTGGGGAATTTGAGTCCTCACATTAGTGTAAGCTTTCTCTCTGTCTCTCTCTCTCTCTCTGTCTCTCTCTCTCTCTCTCTCTCTCTCTCTCTCTCTCTGTGCCTGTGTGTGTGTGTGTGTGTGTGTAGCACTTCCTTACTTTCAACTCCTTAGAAATGCTGTATAGCTTAGGACTATGGAAAGAAGGCTGACACCATAATATTTTGATCAAAACAGATCACAGTGTGAAGCCCAGGCGCAGCACTTTTTGGAAAACAACTTGGCGAGGATGTATCTCTCTTCTACTTACACACACCACAGACTTGTGCACATTTATTGCACTTTCAGGAAGAGGTGGAAGCTTTTTAATAAATAAATTGCATTTCAATGATCTGTATTAATATTGCATTAGTAAATTACTCTCCATAGCGAGGCTCATTAGGGCTATGTCAGGGAGAGAAGAGAGTGTCAGAGAGCCTCCATGTGACAGTAAGAAGTCGGGGAACTTCCTGGAGGAAGTGGTGTCAGCCCAGACCGGAAATGAGGAGTAAGTTTGCTTTCCAGAGAAAGGAGTAGTTAGTCCTGGACAGAGGGTAGAGTGATGACCTTTCCCAGCGGTGGGAAAGGATGAATCTTCTTAAGGATGAAGATTGTGTGGAAAAGGAAGGCGAGCACCAAGAAAATAACGGGACCCGGGGTGACCTTCATCTACACACAAGGCAGGGTGTGAAATGTTTCTGTGTTTCATTTTTCTTTTCCCTTGTTCCTCTCTTAGAGGTGACACTACCTCAGAAAACTAGGTTTGTTATAGAAACAATGCAATGAAAATGCATGTTCAGTGTTGAGGGAGGTTGATGCTTTAGCTTCCAAATGGCTCCAGTGACAGAGTGAAAAGCTGATGCTAGAGAGAGCATGCCCACCCTCCCGGGGGATCGAGCTGCGGTACCAGGAGTGGGGGAAGGGGGCGTGGCAAGGGGACGCAGCAGGGGAAGATCACCGGAAGCACTGGGTTTCTGAGGCCACCGGGCGAAGGGGCGAAGAGCTGCCCATGAAGGTGGAATCCTTGAGGGTCTCCATCAGCGTGTGGAGCCCTGCGCCAAGTGCGTTCCTCTTGGTGACAGGCACAGCTCCCTGCCCCTCCTTGCCCCTGGAGAGTTCAGCACTACAGCAGGTCCTCCGTCAGGGAGACTCCGCTCAGCCCAGAAAACTACCCAGGGAGCCACTTCCCCCACCACCTGTCACATTTCAGTGACACAAGTGACTTGTAAATAAATCCCAGGATGCGTGTGTCCTTCATCCCAGAAGAGCACGGAAGGACAGTCGCACCAGCGCGTCTTCTTCTAACATGAATTACAGCTCCCGTCGGGCAGCATCGTCCCGAGGGCTCCGAGAGACAGCTTTGTTTGGCACCTCGCGCGTGGAGGTATTGAAACAAGGCTACCCCTTGCTCCACTCCAGTGAACTTAGATGTTTCTCACTAGCTCATTAAGAAGACCGTATTGCCAAAGTTTGTGAAGATGGCCACTGCTTCCAGAAATTTATTGGAAATTTTTTATAAGGGAGAAAATAAATTTACACGAAACAACACAGTGCATCTCACGTAACCGTGGTGCAACTCCAGTTAGCGGCTCATGTTCAGTCCACGTTTCTGCACAGTCTCTCACCTGTTTATTTTGAAGCAGTCCAGACTATACTATTTCACCTGTAAATATTTCTCTATATATCTTTAAAGCTAAAGAAGGTAAAAGGCACAGATACACAATACTCTTAGCACACCTTAAAATGGTCAGTAATTCTTTGACATCATTAAATACCCAATCAAGTTCATATAGCCAAATGTCTTATAAATATCAAAACATTTTTATCATTTATTTGACTATAGAGCCAAATAAATCTTTTAAAAACTTTTATTTAGAGAAAAAAAGCAAAACATAAAAAAAGGGTAGAAATAATACAGAATTTCAAAAAAAATAGCAGTGAGAAATCACTAGTTGATAAATTACATACTGTTTTCTTAGAAGTAGTTGTTCAAGTTACAAAATCAAAACATAAAAAGTGGACAATTAAGTGTGCAAGATAGATAACCATACTACTAAGTTTTTGTTAGTTTATCAAACAGAATAGTTGGATGCAAATATATCTTTAAAAGAGAAATAAAATTTTGGCAGTAGCTAAATATCTTTCTAATTCTCATATATTGGCTTTCCTTAGAATGCAGTGATAATATTCATATTAAAATGAAGCTATGTATTCAGTCATTTGAACAGTGTCTTTCCCTGGGTCATTCAATACAATTTTTTCTACTCTCAACTCTGCCACTACATGGAGATATAATATAAAATGTCCTTGAATCGTTCAGTCAGCTGATTGGCTCAGTTTCAGAATCTTAAAAAAAAAAAACTGTGTGGATCTAGATCTCATGTTCAACATGCTTTTATCTTGGTCCTACCAGGGAGAGAGCAGGGTGGTTGCACGGTATTCCCACAACCAGGGGCAAATACAGTCAGACCACTTACCACGAGGAGCACAGGACGAAGGGAGGCGGAGCTCAGAGCCACGCTGCTGCCCAGTGTGGTCACCGGAGCCCCGCAGGGCTGCAGAGCACTGGAAATAAGGTGGGTCCCATCGGGGAGGTGCTGCAGGCACACCACATTCCGGTATTCGAAGACGTAGTATGAACAGACGACAGGCGCTATCCCGTTAATAAATTTTAACGTGTGATACGTGTAGAAATTATTATTGGATATATTGGGATTAAGAAATTATTAAAATTAATTTTATACATTAAAAGTTTTTATGAATGAATATAGCTACTAGAAAATTTTAAATTACAGATGTGGCTCGCCATATATATATATATATGCATATATGTATATATTTGTATATATATATATATATTATTTTTTTTGGATAGCCCTGGGCTAGTTCAATAATTGCCATTCCTATCATTTGAAATTGATCTTGCTCCTCCTCCAGTTGTCCCTCTGCTCAAACAAGCCTGAGAATCGGGCAATGGAATCAATGCCTCCTCTCCCTGAGTACCTTTAACTTGTCAGTTTATTTTCTTAGCCGCTGGGTCGTCTGTCCAGCTCCACTGGTGGACGAGTTTATTACAAATCCACTCAAATGCTCTTCCTACCTAATGGTCCCTCCAGCCTGTACTGCTCTTTAAAGCTTTGATAAAGTCTCTTCTTGGCTTTCAGAGACATTCACTATTGGTGATCAATGAACTTTCTTTTTCTTTCTTTCTTTCTTTCTTTCTTTCTTTCTTTCTTTCTTTCTTTCTTTCTTTCTTTCTTTCTTTCTTTTCTTGTAGTACAGAGGATTCTCAGAACCTAAAGTTTTCACCTGACCTACATCCCCAATCCTTTCTTTTTAAAAATTATTTATTTTGAGACAGAGTCTCACTAAATTCTCCAGGTCAGATTCAAGCTAGTGGTCCTGTGACCTCAACCGCTCTGAGTGCTGGGATTATGAGTGTGCGCCCCTCTCACTGCCGACCTCACCGCCGTCCTTTAAATGCTCTCTTGCCTCCTCTCCGGTTTGGCTCCAGCCCTGTGCTCACCAGTGCTTCTCCTGCCTGTGGCAGCCCTCATCTCACCCCAGCTCATCACAAGTAGCACACAGGCTGAGTCAGAGAGCAGGGTTAGAGTCCTAGCTGTGCATCTACTGTCAGACTTAGGAAAGTCACTAACGCTCTCTGAGCCTCATTTGTATTCTAGGAAAGGAATAGTGATAGAACCTACAACAGAGAATTTTTATAAGGATTAAATATGGTATGTACATAGAAAAGTTACTATGAAACATTTCCTGGAAAAGTATTCCTTCAGCCTCTCCTCACCTCCATGAACACATGGACCCTACCAGGCCTCCAAAGGGCTCTCCCTGGACTGCCCCAGTGTACGGGACACTGCACCTTCATGGCCTCTCTGCCTGCCATGTAGCCATCTATTTACACATCATTCTCGCCTCTGGATCAGCAGTTCTCCAGGGTGCTCACGGGAACAGATGATGCAGCGGTGCCCGGAAGCTTACTAAAGATGCAGCTTCCTGAGGTCCATCCCAGACCTCCTGGATCAGAGGCTCTGGGCTGCAGCCCAATAATCTGCATTTTGACAGAAGCTCAAAGTGAGGCTGATGTTCATACACTGAAGGATAACTGCTAGGCTGGGTCTCTATGGCTGGAAGCCAGCCCAGTTCACCTTGATTTAATGCCCAACCCAGTGACTATTTGTGAAATGCAAAAAGTGGTTGGATGAATCTTGATTCAGTGTGGGGTCCAGGAAAGATATCCAGCAGGGGGATGTCACAGTCTGTCTTTTAGAAGGTTAATTCCAACAGCGGCGTAGAGGATACATTAGGGGGAAACTTACTAGAGGTAAGCAGATTTGTTTCTAGGAAAATTATTTGAAAAGCTGTATTTACAATACAGATGTAAAAGATAACTTCTTTATAAAACATTTGCCTTGCTTTTTAAATATTCCTTACTAGATTGCTTTAAAATGTGTTAATACTATGGGGAGTGTTTTGCAAATTTGTTGGGAAAAGGAGGTATATATCTATATGTAAAATTTGTCAGTAACTATGTTCTCTCAAAAATTATTATTTAATTTAAAAAATAGCTCTAAAATCTTATACAGATTTGGTATTTATAGGTTTTTAAGTGCAAAGCATAGTCTAGATTATAAAAGTAAAATTTTATAGCAAGTAAATATATTTAAAAGTCAAATTGCTATTGGAATTTCATTATTATTGCAGAAATAATAGTTTCATGTTACCTTAAAATGTATCATAGTATAAACACTATATATCACTTGTTTTATTTTGGATTGAAATAAAAATGCAAAGCAATGTTCTAGAAATACTTCAACTAGGGACAATCCATGCTCAAATTAATAAAAAAAGTGATATTAATACAGAACATAAGAGCAAAGCAAGCCCCACAACACCTGACTCTTAACCAAGCTACACAGCTGATGACTCCATGTCACATAAGCTTCCCCATCAGCAGGTCCCCATTGCATCAGCCAGGAAAGAACTGAGCCAGTTTGCAGGGGGACACACGGTTTGAACTTTCAATTCAGATAAAGCTTCCAGCTTTCTCCTGACCCCTGAATGATCTTTGCCATGAAATGAAGGTATTTAGTTGTTTCCATACTGAGGATTCCACTTGGAACGCACAGCTAGGTTCCCATGCCCTTTGCTCCCCTCTTCGTTACTCCTGTCTGGATTTCAAGGAAGTAAGTTTCTGCAGGAGCAGTCACCACAGTCTGTTCTGCAAATTGACCTGTACATGAGCACAGGGCCCAGGGGGAGTCTGAGACATAATGGGATGTCTGATGGGGGCTTCTAGCAAGGATTTCTCATTTTAGAGTGAACGAAAGACATTCATGGGAAGAAGTGCTTTTGCTTCTTCCATTCAAAAGCAGAGTATCAGTTTTCACGAGACCACAAAGGTGTCTAAGTCTTGGGGAGAGAAGGGAAATGAGAAGACCTGGAGAATGAGGAAGAGAGCCTGGGAGCCCTGAGAGAGGAGAGATTAGGGGATGAAACCTGAAAACCACCAAAGGATGCTTAGAGGACAGTATGAGGGACAGAGAGAGAAGAGGCTCAGTGGGCAGGAGTGGGGAGGAAGCGGCCAGGACGGGCAGCAGATGGTATGCAGGTGCTGGGGTGGAGGAAGACGCTGACAGTCTTAAAGTCCTGGTTTCCAGTGGTCCTTTAGGATTGAAAGTTCACCTGTATTTAAATAGTTGAAAGAAGGAAATTCTTAGTACATCTGCAATTTGGTCCATTTGGCCCATTGGATGTGATGCGTTCTGCGAGAATGACCCTCTCTAAATTCTAGCTGGTATCTCCTCCTGTACCCGAGACATTAAAATTTTGGGGGAATTGATCATCTAAAGACAAAGAAAGATACCAAGGTTGTAAGAGTGTTGATGAAATAAAAATGTCTGTAAAAAAGATCCAAAAGTGAAGAAAAGAAACTGAAAAACTCCTATGTACAATGCTGACATTTTTGTTATGGTCAGAAGAATATATGTTGAAAGATTAATAGGGACGGAAGTTCAGCATCTTTTGGCTTTTTTAAATTGACTTTTGAAGTGTTTCTACACATGAAATGCCTATTTATATATTTGGCTCATTTTTCTATTGGTTTGTTTGTCTTTTTACTTGTATGAGTTTATTGCTTATGATATATATGCTTCAAATATCTTCTCCCAATCTCTTCCCTGGCACATAAGCCTTTAATCCATTTGAAATTTATTGTAGTGTCTTGTAGGAGGCCAGAACCTAATAGGATTTTTATATTTAGAAGTCAAATTTCATGACACCTTTTGTTGAAGAATCTGTCTGGTTTCCATTCCTTTGCAATGCCTGCTTGTTAAGAGTTTGATGTGGAAGAGTTTCTTTCAAAATCACCTATTGTGTGTTAGCCAGTTACAGTATAAATTACTGTACATGGCTTAATTACTGTATTATTACCTAGATTTTTTTTGCAAAATTTCTTACCTGTTCTCATCATTTTATGACTACAATTGAGATTTAGGATAATATTGTCAAGTTAAAATATAAATTCCAGCATTCAGGAAATTTGTTTAAGTGGATGGAGGATAAATGAAATGAAAATTTTTGCTTTATTAACCCTTCATATGATGCATAACACACCAGTCTCTTCAGTCAGCAATTTTTTTTTTTGTCTTTTTGAGACAGGGTCTCACTACACAGTTCAGGCTGACCTTGTACCCACAGTTTTTTCCTGCCTTGGCTTCCCAAGTTCTGGGATAATAGGCATGTGCCACCATGCCTGGCTTCAGTAACACTTTTGTTGTACACTTTGAAGTCCTTCAAAATGTGTGGGTCTCTAACCAGTGTGAAACTGGCTAGGAGTGCGAGGATTGTCTCATTCATTCATTCATTCATTGTCTTGTGTGTGTCAAGCTGGTTAGCAGCCATGAGAAAACCCTCAAACTCCCGGATGTGATCCCTGTCTCCTTCTCAGACCATTCTGCAGAACCTCGTCCTGTGTACCATCCTGTTCTACACAGTGTACTACGTGTCTCTGAGCCTGTGCAGCCTGACACTCAGGTAAGTGCCGCTTTGTCTTCAAACAGAGTTAGAAAGTTAACACTGAATATTGAATACAGAAGGAGTTTATATTTAATATTTGGCAGGTCTCTGAATTACAGAATGCAGGAGGATTTTTTTTTAGTGAATTTTAAAAATCTTTTGTTGTTGAAGTAAAAAAAAATTGCTGCCTCTTGGAAAATGATAGAAGGAACTGCTGTGAACTGACAGGGACAGATCCAGGCAGTCTGTTCCTGCTCTGTGGTGGACAATCACAGGATGAAAGGGAGAATATGGCTCCCTGGGTTGGACTGAATCAGAGGAAGTGTGGACGCGAAGATGCTCAGAGATAATCTACAGCCAATTCACATGTTTTCTAATATCTGCTGGAAGCAGCTTTGGACTGCAGGTCAGGGGATCAGCGCTATGGCCCAGGTTCTAATTAATTTCCTATCTCATCTTGACCAAGCCATGGAGCTTCTTTTATTTTAGTGTTATTTGTCAAATGGTGGTAATAATCCAGAAAGGGTAATCATGAGGAAAAAAATGAAGGTAACACATGTGTTTTGAATGGTATCATTTCTATGTTAGTATGAGGCATTATTTTTCAGGTAATGTATGATCTTGTTATGGTTGAAATTTTCCTTACAAAGTTAGGTGGCCCATACATTGGCTGCCTTGAAATAAATTATATATGTTCACATTTAAGTTCCTACAAACTGAGTATTTATGCAAGTTAATTTCATTGTGTAAGCAAAGAATACCATTTTTAATATGCAAATGGATACCAAACTTTAATTATACAGACTTTTACAATGGAAAGAAAATTCAGCCTGCCTGCAGGCAAACCCACTGAGGAAACTCTACCTCAGTCTCAGCTGCTATGTGGAGCTGGAGATGGTGAGAGTTGCCTGCAGCAAGCATGAGGCCAGCCCTGAGCTTGGGATTCCAGAATTTGCAGTTAACATGAGTCAGTGGTAAGGAACTTGATGTAATTAGACTTTCAAGCTCCCAGGGGCAGCTGACTGGGGGACCAGCTGCACACAGTTACCAACTAGGGCACCATAGAAAGACCAGGTATGTGCTTTATAGGCTCAGCTTTTAGAACAGGAAGGAGTCTCAGCAATTAAATGATTAATCTGTTCCATTTACAGTTAAATGGAAGCCCAGAAAGGCTAAATGAATGGTCCAAATTCACTGGTAACGCTATCCCGATTAGAACCTGTGTCTTGTGGCTTCCAAGCTCATGCTTGCTCTGTATTTAAAGTTGCTCCTCACATCCTGGATGGAAGGAGCTCCTGGCATTACAGCTGAAACTTCAGATACAATGGAAGCCACTCTGTGGACAAAGTGAATATAACTGACAGAAAACAGTGTAGACAAGAAATTATTTGGTGGTCATCTGAGTCAGCCAGTTCTTAAAGGTATCTAACATGGGTAAATCTAACGACTCCTGTGGATAGAGATGCACACAAACTAGACGAACCGTCTCCTTCAGAGTGAATTTCTTTCATTGGTGACATCTCAGGGTGTACGAGCTGGATGTCCTGGCGCCATTTGATTTCAAAAGAAACCCCTCATGGCTGGACACAAATTATAAAGGTAATTTTAAATTTTTAAATCCTAATCAATAAGTGAATCATGTGCCTCCAAAAATCAAAATCTTTTTAAAAATACAATGCTAAAATAATCATGCCTTCCTTTCAATCACCTGTATGTTATATCTGACTTCAAAAACTAGTTGGGAAAGTATTATCAAAAACTTCAAATTAAGTACTCCTAGGCGATGGAGTAGGGTGGCAGTTAGAATTCTCACTTGAATTTTGATTTCACAGGATTGAACTTTTGCATGATAAATATATTTTAAAGAAAAAGGAAGAATGACAATATTCTGATGAAGAAAATGTTCCTGACATATGAGATAGAAAATGAAGACTGCTAAGGACTTCATGTAGTGTAGTTTTATTTTTGAAGACTAGAGTAAAATTCATGGTTTCAGTGGTAAGACGTCTGGAAAATTATGCAACAAACTGTTATGTCCCATCTGGAATGACCGAGAAATTTCATTTTCTACTTTGTACATTTCTGTTTTGCTTTATTTTTCTTCCCAAAATAGCGTAGAATTTATTGCAGAGGAAGTGTCCAAGAGCACAATAGGATAACAAGGTTGACACAATTAATTGAATATTCAAAGTAGCTACTGAAGGAGATTTGCGATGTTTTCAACACAAAGAAATGATAATATCTGAAGTGATAGATGTGGTAGTCATCATGAACCGATCATTATGCACCATATATATGTATTAAAATATCCCACCCTGCCCTGCAATGTGTAGTTGCTATGTGTCGTTCAAAATTTTAAAACAGCAATTCATTGCAGAAGAGAAGAAATAGGGAAGGATATACTAGGACCAAATCTATATCTTTTCAATTTTTCATTTCTGTTGAATAGATAACATATACCTTGTATATTCATAAGCCTGTATGTCAGTAAAAATGCCTATTTGAATATATATTAGCCATACTTGTTTTGGGGTGTTCATGATGAGTTTGCCCCATCTTCCTAAGAGCAAAATTTTAATGTCACTTTCCATTATAAAATAATACACACACTAACAAATGAAATTTTAGACAATATCAAAAAGTAGAAAGGAAAAAAGAAAAACAATCACAAACTTTCTTTTTGTGTATCATTATTCTTAATATTCTGTTTAACTTCCCCAGGTTTTAAAAAATGTACTCTCAAATCTCTAAATATTAAAATTTTTTAGAAAACCATGGGATAATCTTTCTTGGGGGTGGGGGAATATGCAAATACACAAAATTGCCTCAGGCCAAAGAAAGCAGATTTCAAATATGATTTGTATGGGACACTTGGCCAGCTAGAATTACTGAATTCAAATCGAAAGCCTTAAAACATCCTCCTCCACTAGATACCCTGTTTGGTGCCTTTATTGATTCAATTTTGGACAGCAAAAATATGTGAGAACTAGACATGTTTATTGTAAGAAGATACAAGAAGTCTCATGTTTTATCTGCCCTTTCTCTTCATGTATTTCTTTACTGGAGATAGAATTAACTTCTTCTTATTATATTATATATCTTCACAAAAGATAAGAAGATAGTCCCAGCAAAGAGTCAAGTTTAGGCGTGCGTGTGTTTTGGGTAGGGAGCGGGAGCTACTGCTGGACTGTCCTTTAATTCTTGCCTTCTGGTCGGTCACAGGAGACAGGCTAGAGTCACAGGCTTATTGGAGAAGGTTGTTTATACATACCAGAGATTAGTGAAGAGCCCCAGCATGTCTGGCCTAGTTTATAGTCTTTTTCTGTTACAAAACAGGAACATTTCCACAAAGATATCGATAAACTCTTAGCCTATTAAATCTTTAATTTTGGGTTTAGGAAGATAAGTGTCATAACTCTCCAAGGTGGTTGCTTTGAGAATTCAGTGTTGTTTAATCTTGGAGATAAACGTAAGGGTCACTTTAGAGCCCTGGGCTTCAATTTAGGATCAGGTTTCTTGTCTATTTCAATAATTTTTTCACCCAGGAGATCAGTTTTTGAAAGGACATTGGAACAAGTGTGTTCAGGTAAACTGTTTCAAGGAGTGGTATCTTTCCTTTGTGTTGCACAGAAAAACTTAGAAATTCCTTTCACTTAAACTGAAAACCTCCCCACATTTTTCTGAGGTAGATAAGATAGTACTCCATTTCCAGTTTATCCAGAGGTTAAAATCCTGCTCAGTGTCTTAATTAGGGCTCTTAACCTGTAAATGCTAGGCTAGAATTCTGCTATCCTGACTCCTAGATTTGCACTATTTCCTTTAAATCATGCTTTCTTTCCTATTATAGACAAAGCCTAAATGTTCTCTGTCATTGCATGCAAATAAGACTTGTGCAAGTCCAAAGTCGCTATCTACAAGCAGCTTCAAATTAACCTGAAGAGCTAACTGTTGCAAAGGAGGCATCTCTATTTTCTTATAATACTACGGAGCCTGGGAAAACTCTTTTTGGAGGCAGGAGTGACGTTTGATAGGAGAAATAACATTAATATGACAGGACAGCACCAGGTTTGATTTTAGGGAGCAAAATATGCCAAACTGATTTGTATTAGTCAAAGAAATTTCCATCCAATAGAAAAAGAGTTATCATGAGTTCACAATTCAACTGCTGGAGACTACTGAGTTAAAATAAATACAACCAAAGAGGGGCAAAGATGGTGCTTGGACTTGTTTACTTTATGTCTTACCCATTAGGCAGTCAGTGGCTTGCTGGTTATAAATTATTTCTGCACAGTGGGAAATACTATAGGTGATTATTTTATTTTCCGGTTTGAAAAAGATATAGAGTTTACATAGATTTATTGATTTCTGAATTATATGAACCTACCAATCATTTGTTATGTTTTAAAAGGCAAGAAAGATTGTTTTTATGGAAATTGGTATTATTTGCCAAGGGCCTTTGGTGATATATCACATATATGTGCCGCTTTAAAGATGATGAATCTCTCTTTTGAAGTTACTGTCTTCTTAGAGGGCCATGTAAAAGACAAGAGGCAAAAGGTTGACCTTCTTGTCTTTAGGTCTCTTGGAGCTTTGTGGTCCTGGCTTGTGAATAACAATTTCTTCATATTTAGGGAAGCTACTATGTGGCAACCAGTGAAGGCACAAGTGTCTCTGTCCACACCTGTCATTCATCCATCACAATCAGTCATGCCTCCCAGATGACTATCTCAATGTACCAAATTACTACAAAAGCACAAAGGAACTCATTTCCAAGATAGGCCCTCCCTGGTAACAAAGAAATGTCATAATTCAATAAACTCTGTTTTTATTCCTTCATTTCTAAAAAGTAGGAATTGAATTCTTTCACTAATTTCACTAATTTTTAATATCTTTTAACAACAATCCAATGAGATATTTGCATATAAAGTATATTTTTCTTTATTACATGTTACCTGCTAAAATACTAAATAGAAACAGTAGGAAAGAAAAATTATATATTGTTAGTTATAGTTCTATAAATCTAAGGATGATTAAGAGATATAGTAAACATTCTTATCTATATTTGAGGATCAGGTAAGAGATAGGCCATTTTAAAAATCCTTATGAAAATTCTTTGCTGGGTTAAGTTCTCATGGTCTTATTGCTGGGTATATTTTAGAATTGTTCCCTACACTAGCCTCAAAAATTATATTTTTGGTTTTATTCGCAGTTCTTTTATTCTCAACAGAAGTCACCTACTTTTTTTGTGGGTTGCTTTTTGCTCTGATCGTCGAAGAGTGGGTTTGGGATTATGCTGTTTCAGTCACCGTTCTTCACGTTGTCATCACTTCTACCGGTAAGTAAATAAAATAGCAGAAACAAAGAAAATGTGTTAAATGTGATGTTGTTTCTAAATGACATCCTAAGAGTAGACTCCACGCTGTGACCTGCTGATGATGAAGTCCCCTCTCCTCCCGGCTCCTCCTTGTGGGCAGCCTTAGACAGCTCCATGTCTGGGTCAGGGCTCTACTGAAATGTAGGCATTTCTCATCCGCTTTTCACGTTCAGCTTGCCATCCACTCATGTGGAGTTTGTCTCCATAAGGAAGATTTTCCCTCTAAAATCCTTTCCAGAGTTAGAAATTAACCAGTGATCTAAAAGTGGGGCATGAGGAAACTTAGAGTATTTGTGGGCCCATGAACTTCCCAACAGTCCTTATTTTTTACAAGAATACCAGTTCTCTGAAGTTTTCATCGTTACCTGTGATCTTTGGAAGTAGAAGAAAATGCATTTAAATTTCAGTTTTGCCTTTTCCCAGAAATGTCATCTTGGCCAAGTCACATTTCACTTTAGTTTCCTCTGCTGCACGAGTGAAAGGCCTGGTAAAATTGATCATGAGATCATGAGATCATGAGAAATTCTCTATAACAGCATCCATCATAAAACAATTACTCCGTGCTTGAGAGTTTCATGCACTCACTCATCCATCCATGGAATATTACTCCTCCCCTCTACCATTTTCCTCACCTAACTACCCTCTATTTTTTTTAAACATACAAGTGTGGACAACTGTAAACACATGTTATAGGTCAATGCTTGTTTATGTTTATTACCAATTCATATGACTCTTGAAATTTTAATGTCCTGATCTATTGATAGTATAATCTGTCTGCAATTTAAGAGCACAGAGTTTCCAAATGAATTGCTGCTTCCCAGCTCTATTGCTATTAGAGAATGCTAGTGTATTGATCCTCTCATGTCAATTTGCTCAGCTACAAATCATCTCTCAGTAACTCAGAGGACTCTACCATCTTGGATTCCCTGTTTTACTCTAGGGCTCAAGTTTTCCAGGAAGATAGCCACACAATATCTGTAAAAGGATGTGGGTTTTGTAAAGTCCTCCAGTCCTCAAGATAGCAATAATCCCCAGGTTCTAGACCCAGAAAAGTTCTTAACTTGTTACTGGACACATGGCACGTAGAAGATGCTGAGCAAATGACTGCTTATTAGAAGCGAGTCTGGAGTGGAGTGATTCAGAATTCTAGAGGCAGCCAGGACTCAGGATGGTCACAGACCCATCGCTGCTGTGCATCATTTCAAATCACGCAGTGAGTGCACCACACCGAGAACCTGATATTCAGAACATCATGTCTAAGGGAGGAGTTCCAAATGCTTAACTTAACACATGGCCTTTTACACCATGACTTAAGTACAAAATTGGGGCTACCTGATTCCATGAATGTGGACAAACTGTTGCTTTGTTCTACTGATGTGATTTGACCAAACAGAAATAAATATTTCTTCATGAGTAAAAAGATAATGTGTACTTTGAAAATAAACACACCTTTTTTTTCTATTGCAGTCATGCTGGAGTTCCCCTTGACATCACACTGGTGGGCTGCTTTAGGTATGTTGGAATTGTTCTAGTTTAGATTCTCTGATGCACAAAAATAATGTCAACTAGAATAAATTTTGGAAATAGGTTTTATTATCTTAGACACGGATTTTATTATTTTATTCTGTAAGAGACTTGGGATGGTCATAATTCTCTTTCTAAGAGAATAACAGTGATACGCAAGTAAATGAAAGCCACACAGTTGACTGACAGTGGACTCCACTGGTTGTCTTTTCCAGCCCAAATCTACCCTGAGGGCAGCTCAAATACAGTCTGACCAGAGATTCTGCCACTTTAACACGTGTTGGAGACACATTGGCAAATAGACATACAAGAAATTTACTAAACTCTGCTTTTCATTTTGATAAAATTTCCATTTATGAAAGAATGAGACTTTTCTTTATATAGTGAGCAATATATAAAGTGGAAGTGCACAAAAGCCAGAGAAACCTTGTATATTCTGACAAAGTTTTCATTTAACTGTAGATTTCCTCAGTCTGCTTCTAAGTCTCACCTATATTACTAGTTCATTCTCCTTTCTTTCCCTATCAATTTTTACTTATGGTAGGTATTAAGGAGTAAGACATTATAAGGAAACCAGAGCAAATCTATTTTCCTTTTAAAAAGCATTTATTTTTGTGCATTCACTGGAACCCACATGTGGACTTGTAATCATAAACACAGGGGCACCTCAGGTATCCCAGAGTAGACTCAGAAATAACATGAGGCACAGGCGTATGCAAAACCTGATGCCAGACTGTGCAGTTCTCCATTGCCTTCCCCTGTTACCTGATACATCCTAGTCCCTTCTTAGAGGTCACGCTTGACCTAACCCTTCACATCTTACCATGGGACCAGCCTCCATTTCTTCTTATGCCCCCAGACATGCAAGTTCTTCTTAGATGCAATTTATCACAGCAAATCATCTTGCAACAGTCAAGGATCCCAAAAAAGGGTCAATATTTAATAGGACAAAAAGGCTAAATCCTGTTGTATATTTCACTGGGTGATATAAGCAAAATAGTCAAGTCTGAATATATCTCTCCAAAAAGCAAAATGATGACAAAGAAAGTGAGAACCACAAAAATGACTGTCCATTGAAGTTAGTAAAATGTGTGGAAAAAGCTCTTGTGTAAGGAGCAAAGAATTTAAGAGAATACTAAAGTACATTAGCTTCCACCTCGTCCCCATTTGTGGGGAGCAGCTGAGCTGGACATTGATCACACATGTGGGGCTAAAGCAAGGCCAGCCTGAGAACACTGAGCACCTGAGGCCAGGCTGACAACACATTGTGAGACAGGTCGCTTCTCCCATTAGGAGAGGGGTTTCATCTGTCGTCAACCTCACGCTGATTGTATCAATAAACTCACTGCCGTCGTTGAGCAGTGCCTTTTCTCCACCATGAGAGAGGTCCCCGCCTGACCTCAGCTTTCTGCATTCTGATTCTCGTCTTCATTTCTTCATTCTCCCCCTGGGAATTTCAAGCACTGCGTGGATGTGGTATTTTGGCGCCTGAACAGGGACCTGAGGTATGAGGAAACTCACCTTATACTGGGTGAAAGGACACCTATCTGTGCTGGTGCAAAGAAAACAGGCTCACAGGAGCAAAAGGACAAAAAACCTATTAACACACAGAACCAAGAGCTGTGGTCTGGAGCTGGGCATCTCCTGCACGCAGATCTTGAAGAGCTCACTAAGTTGCAGTCATCTGCGTGGGGTTGGGCTGATTGTGACGTTCCTCTTCATGGCTCATCCTTTGAGAAGCAGTGATGGAGAGCAGGCCGAGCCTGTTAAACTATGTGCAGTACCTAGCTTGAAACAAAGCCAGTAAGGTTTATTACATAACATCATTTTTGAGTTCTTAAAACTGAGAAGTTCTTCAAATCATCTCAATTTAATCTCCATTGGCTTCTAATACCATCATTTCCTAGAAGTTGCTATCCACATTTAGCTCACTGTTAAATAATTCAGTCTAAAAATTATGTTTTCCCTAGAAGTCTATTTTATAAAACAGGGAAATCAAGATAAGACATAGAAACTATACGGGAAATTAGACTGTTATAATATCCTTGGAAGGTGGGTCCTGGAGGCTAAACCCAGAGCCTTTGCACTGAGCTACAGCCCCAGCACTTGTTTTATTTCATTTATCTTTTTATCTTGAAGCAAGGTCATGCTAAGTTGTTAAAGTACCCAGTCTGGGCTTGAATTTGCCTCCTGCCTTGGATTCTGAGAGTTCTGGGACTACAGACATATGCCACCATTCTCAGTTTACAATATCAATTTAAAAAATTGTTCTTCCTTAATGATATTATGAAATAATTAGGAACTTCAGAAGAGAAACAGCATCACAACTCTAACATTTATCTGTGCTGTGAACAGTCACATAAAGCAAAGCTGAGTGCTTCTGAGCAGGCTCCAATATTTGTCACGTACAGAAAATATTTACCTCTAAATATGTTGCATTTGGCTTCCAAATATAAAGATTACATAATATTTTTAAAACATTACACTAATCTTGTCTAGTATCTTCAATCTGTTTGGAAAACAGCAAGCAGACCCAAAGATGTTCTGGTATTGCCACTCAACTTTAATTCGCCATACAGTATTAATACTTGCATTTATTGATTGTTCAATATGAGCCAGGAACATCGGATTTATCTCACTAACCTTATTGAAATTCTGTGAGATAAATGTTACATTCCAATTTTGAAAATGTGGAAACTGCTGTGTACAAAATTCGATAATTTAGTAGAGTTTCTTCAGTCACGAAGGTGGGTCCCATGCCTAGCTTTTCATGTTGTCCTAGATTGCCACTTGGAGATACTTCTACATGCAAATCCAGAAGTTTTGACTGCAAAGATGTGGTGGTTGTTACCTTAGGGTCCACTAGGATCTCAGTTAGAAAATACACAATGTAACACACAGAACTCAGAAATTTACGGACATCCACCCTTCAGGCAATGAAGAGAACACAAAGAAACTGAGAAGAATGTAGAAGATCAGTCAGACTCACAAGCCTGAATAGGACATCCCTGTTGGTTTTCAGTTCTACGACTGGTTTTCCAAGTTGAACAAAGCATGTTTAGGATGAAACGTGATGTAAGAAAAAACAGACAGACAAAAACAATCAAAATATTTATTTCAAAACTCAATTGGTTATGCTTTTGAAAAGAAAATTATAGAATGCTGTAAATTGCAAGTATTTAAAACAAATTTTAAGCTTAAGTGTTCATAATAAAATATTCAGTCCTCAGCACAATGACTGGCATATACTGGCCTGTCAATCAGTATTAGCTGGGTAACTGCAGGGAGAGTTGAGATGAAGTAGCGGAGATTTTCCTGGCATGCAGTAAATACATTTAAGCTCTTGATGGACAACTCCAGTGGGTGACCTGGGAGGCTGTTTAATTTTCATCCTAGGAGGGTTAAAGAAGTAAACAGAAAACTACCAGTTGTATGTCAATTTTATAGATAAATATTATATATTTGAACACATTATTGGAGTATATTATATGATATATTATTATACCATATGATGTGCTATTTATTTTTATGTATAAATATTATATACTTGAACACATTATTGGAGTATATTATGTGATACATTATTATACCACATGATACACTATTTATTTTCATGTATAAATATTATACATTTGAACACATTATTGGAGAATGTTATATGATATATTATTATACCATATGATGTACTATTTATTTTTATGTATAAGTATTATATATTTGAACACATTGGAGTATATTATATGATATATTATTATACCATATGATACACTATTTATTTTCATGTATAAATATTATATATTTGAACGCATTGGAGCATGAATTGCAAGAAGAACAAGATAATACAAGACACATAATTTATAGTATTATTTTATAGTCATTACCCAAAGAGTCAAATACAAAAGAAAGAGTGGAGGAAACCTGTCCATACACTAAGACCCAAAGAACCCAGCTGAAGACCTGGAGCCCATGACAATGCCCCCCATAAGTCCAACTGGAGGTCTAGAGCCCATGACAATGACTCACACAAGTCTATTTCATGGATCTGCCCTGGGAAGGCCCAAAGGTCAGTGATAGAAGCCAGAAAGTCTGTGCCAGCAGGATGAAGTATCTGTGCCAGTAGGCTGAGGATTCTGCACTGGAGCCAGGAAGCAATGCTCAAAGCAAGGACCAGGGCTCCCCTGAAAAGTATCACAGTCATCCTCAGCAATAGTGAGGTCCCAAGTGCCTCTAACAATGAGGACAGCAGAGTTCGTGTCAGAAAGCCAGCATGACAAGCTTCTCCTGAGGACTGAACAACGCACATCTCCTCTGGCGCCAGGAAGTGATAAAGTGTGGACGAGAGGTCCCCAAAGTGAGCTGCAGCCATTCTCAGCGACAATAATGTCCCGAGCTCCTCTGACAATGAGAACAGCCAAGTCCATATCAGGAAAAGAGCTCAAAAACCTCCTTCAGGACAACCAACAGTAACAGGAGAACCAACAACAACATGGAGAACCAGCAACACTACCTCTTCCTCTCCAGTTCTCCTCTTTGTCTTGGCAACAATCCTCAGGAGGCGATCCACGCTCAGCACCACGCTGATTCAGTTCAGCTGGTGTTATAGGTTGACTACCAGTTACCAATCCACCACAATATGTAATTGAAGAACATTATATGACGTATTGTATATATTATTTATAAATGACAAAATATGTATATGATAGCTTATATTTCTTATATATCATATAATATGCATACTATGTTATAGTATGCATACAATATATAACATATGCATATCATATATCATGTAACATGTTGTAATATATCAACCTATACATGGTATATATTTATATATTAGATAGGGGCATAAAAATATTATTATGTGGGCCATCCTGGTAATTGGGACAGAAGACTACTTGGTGACATTCTCTTTTTTTCTTCAAGAATGGCATTGCAGTCTGCGTAGTAATACAACAAGCACTGAAACTATTTCAGTTGTTTTTTCTGCTCATAAATTGAGCTGAACTCAACAACTATATCATGCCCAACTTAAAGATTTCCCTTTAGATTCAAATAAATATTGATGATAACAGCGTGCTGACTTACCTGTTCCTAATCCAGCATTATTTATAGTACATATTAATCCCTTTTATTAGGATTTAATTCTCTCCTTGCATGGCGTATCTATGGGTCTTATATGTGGACTTCTGTAGTATTGCTTAGTACCTCAAGAAAGCATGTAGCAAATAGGAAAGTTTTATTTGGTACAAGCCTTTCAAAGATGTAAACTTTTTGTAAATTGGAAGAAAAATACTGAGAGAAATGCTATAATTGCAAGTGAAAATAACATTTTCTCTATGAAAAATAGAAAATTGACTCCTTGAATTTTATTTACAACACCACAAAATGTCTGTGCCCTCACTGGCCCACCCACATAACGAGTGCCACCTGGAGTCCAGTGGAAGTCCATGTAGGTGGAATGGATGAGCATTCGATAACACACTGAGGGACTATCTCCCTCTGAATGAGCAGGGTTGACTTCCTCAGAATGCCATCATCGCACGCCATCGATAGTGTTTTTCACTGAAAGCAAAGCTTTTCTGTTCCTGAGAACAGAAACCAGGCTGGCTGGCAATGCTCTCTCAGGGTCTGTTTTGGTTACTTTTCTCTCCTTGCTGAGGCAAAATAACTGATACCTGAAATTAAGGAAAGAAAGGTTTATTTAGCTCACTGTTTGTGGAGGTTTCAGTCTGCAAACAGCTGGCTCCAAGGCAGAGTGGCACAGCACAGGGGCAACACTTCAAGGTGGCGGAAGACAGCAAAAGCAGCAAGAGCATAAAAGGAGGGAAGAGCAAGCCTCTTCCCCTGCAGATTGTAAGCAGGCTATGCTCCTCATCCCTGGGGTGGGTGTGGCACTCACACCATCTCCACGCCCTCCTCTTGCACCTGCTGAGGATTTCTACAAAGTACCGACCTTGCCCTTGCTGAGTCACTGAGGTAAACCTCTGACCTTCTCCAGTTGACACAATGAACAATATCCTAGAGGGGTAACACTGGTCCTCTACACCCCAGAATGCAGAGCTGCTGAGTTACGTAGTTAAGCATCTAGCCTTCTCAAGTTGACACAATGTACCTGCCATAACAGGCACTCACCTTAGATAGGAGCTTTCCTGTGAGGAAATTGGAAATCTTGTCGGGCTCCTATCTCAGATGGTTTTACCTCTCATGAACATTATGTTGTGACTGCTATACAGAGAACAATCATCTTATGAAAACTCACTTATTAGGTTGATATTGATTGAACTGATTTTTAAAACAAAAAGAAATCACTGGGCTAGTGCAACTAGAAGTAAAGGTGTTTTCATAAAACCAAACAACCCAGATAGGTGAATTTCTGGCTTTAAAAATATTTTCTTTACTGAAAGTAAATGAACATGGTTTTCTTTTAAAATCAGAGGGAACATACATTAGCTTATCATCTGCTATCTATTATCCACATCTATCATCTGTCTATTGACAGCTACGTAAACAGTAACAACACAAATACATGACTAGCTGAAAAGTTGAAAGAACTAAGAATTTTTTGGTACATGTACTGACTGCATTTAAATTTCTGAGTTTTTAAGAACTCTATTATTGATTTTAACCTATTCTCATAAAGGAGTTCTAAATTTCAACAATTTAGCAACCTCAAGAAAGAATCTCTACTATCTCTTGGCTGAATCTTAAACTACTCTATTTCAAATGCTTTATTTGTTTCAGAAGAATTATTTCTTAATTAGGACATATTTGAAGTACATAACACTTACATTCCTTGTGGAGTTGATGGAAACACATAATACATTTTAATTTATTTCTTCATCCATTTCCTCTCTCCTTCCTCCATCTTTTTAGCACCTTCCCTTTTGAGAAAGCTCTATCTCCTTACTTCCTATTTTCTGTCTTTTATTTTGCTCTTTGTTTATACAGCTCCAGGTATCTTAGTGATGACAACTGTTCTTATTCATACTCTTGCTAGTGGATTATCCGTTCTTGGTAATTAACCAAAACTTCCCTTTGCTTTCTTTGCAGGATCTGGCTTGATTTCAATGATATGTGGAGGCCAGACTTTAGCATACTGTCTGTTCAAGGACAACTTTATCTACCCAGATCTGGATAACTTCTAACAGTACAGCTGGATTAATTTGCCTCAGAATTTCTATACTGTAACATTTATTGTGTGAGAGCTTAGTTTTGCTTTTTGTTCATGTTCAAGGTTTAATTTTTTCAGTACATTTTATAACTATAAGAAGAAAAATTAACAAAGAGCAAATCAACTCTAGGAAGAACTCACACATGAAATGTGGCAAACTCATAAAATGCAGTGTTTCCCAAAGTATATCCTTTAGAACAATTGTTCTGAATAATGTTAACATTATTGTACAAGGAAAAACAGTTTCATGTTTAAATTTATTTGTGTAATTCTGGGTTTAAGTAGAATAGAACTTATTTATTTCAGGACTACTCAGAATTTTTCATGTCCTATTGTGAGTAAATCATCTATTCACCCTCTAAGAAATGTCATGCTACATCTCAGGGAACATTCCAAAATTTATCTTGTATTGATTAGGTACTTGTTTAGAACATTTAAAGGATAATTTAGATTTTGCACATTTTCTGCAATATATTTGACCAGGAACGCACTTTATATTGCATGGAAAGTACAGAAGAAGCCAGATTCAAACTGCTTCCAATTTCTGCGATCAGAATTAGATTTATTATTGTCTTCATGGTGTGGGCTCTGGGTTGGAGGCTTTCTTATGAAATTGCTGCTTTTAAAAAAGCAATCTGTGCCTGTTTCTTTCATTAAACTTGTCTACTAACACAACACTTCTTGCAGTTGTATGTGCATTTAGTTTATTTGGGGACCTTGTTACAATGCAGATTTTTGAATTTGAAGGGATGGGGTGGAGTCCCACTATGTGTTTCTAACAGTTTCCAGGAAATGCTGGTTCTGCAGGTTGATGGGTCACATTTTCTGTAGCAAAGATACAAGTCATTTTGACCATATTTTTTAAAGCATATACCATTCCATATTACCAACTCTAGTTTTTTTGTCATTCACAAAGTACTTATTGAGTTTAAACAGAAGCAAGTTAATTTACACTATTAAATATTTACTACTTTTTAATATAGTTAATATAGTTTACCTGTTTCAATAACAGATTCTCTCCTGGCAAAAAAAAGATGTACTGACCATAATCACAACAGGAAAATGGGCATGCAAAAAGAAACAGGAGAAAACACCCTCCCACATGCACCTTAGCATTTGGGGAACAATGAGAAACTAAATCATCTTCTAGAATTCTTTTGCCATAAGTCTTTTCACCCTAAATGTCCATTTCTTTTATACAGACACCCTTTCACCCACTAAGTAACATTGTTCCACATGACCTTGCAAAAACTATCTTGTATTGTCATTTATTGGTGTAGAAAGTTTAAACTTAACTTTCACCTGTAAGTATGAAAATAATAATACTGTCTCCTATGCTTCCTTTGCACATTACTTGTATACGAACACTTTTGTCTTCCATTCATTACTCCCACTTTGCCTGTTAATATCTTCTAAAGTGTTTGGTCATGGAGATATCGAAACCTGTGACTTACCTAGATCAGCCGAGGGGCTGTAAATTCCACTTACTAATGAAGGTTCCCCACTCCCCATCTTTAAAGTACAAAAAGCCCAGGGTAGTTTGGAAGCTCAAAGTGACCTTTGAATCCCCCTGTTTAAAACCCCCGATAGCATACAGAAGCATGTATTGAAACAGATAAAACCAGCCCTGCTCTAGAAGTGCAGACACTAGTCAGGCTATGAATACACTAACCAGAAGTGTGCCCCTCTAAAATTGACACTCTTGGAAGAAATTTACAGCAGCTGCCTGAATAATTTTGTTAATTAAAAAAGATTTGGTTGATCAAGTACTTTTAATATAATGAGAATTAAGTTTCACTGGTAAATTAGAACAACAGTGTCTCCAGACTCAGGCCTTACTATCTTGTCGTTCTGTAGTGCAGCTTAATTAGTATGCTTATTTCTAGGATTAGAAATCCATCCGCTTGGGTAATTACTGTGGTGCTAATCCTACTCTTTATTGTTTCTCTTGATCACAAGAACAATCTGAGGTTTTCCTCTTTCCCTCATTAAAATGATTGCCATTATATATTTGGTGACATCTTTTGACACACAAAAACTAAACTAGAGAGTGTAAATCTTAGTACAACAAAAAAATCAAACATGTCTACTAAAAATTCACTTGCTTTAAACTATATACAACCTTCTTAAAAGTCAAGAATAATAGCCATTTAATTTTCTTTCCCAATGTTCTATAGTTATAACTTGGTAGAATTCTTGGCAGTATTTTGACCCTGTTTTTGAGGGCTAATATTTTTATATTTTTAAGAAAGCTAATATGTTTATAGTATGAAAACCTTTTCATAAATGTGCTTTAAAGTTATTATGCCATTGTATTATTTTATAATTAAATTTTTATTTACATAGTTCTTTAAAGGTGTTTTACTTAAAAGCATTATGCATGAAGGAATTTTGCTGATAGTACTCCTCCCCAAATATATATAGATGCTATGTGTTTACAGTATGAAGACTAGAATCCTGTGTAGTATTTTATGGGTTTTGCTCAACAAATTTTTCTTAGTAGCTGAACTGATAAGCTCTGAAGCTGTTTAGAATCACTAAAGCTGTAAAGATTATCATATAAATGGAGAATATTTATTCTGTGAGACAGTTCTGTTTATGAAAAGATCCCAAGGAAAAATAAAAGTTCTTCTTAAAGTTGCTGTTGTATAATCTTTAAAAGCTGGACTTGCTCAGAAAATAAAATCATAATGAAAGTATCTATAGATATGGCTATGCTAGAAAACTGTCAGAAAAGGAAGAATATACAGCTTGGTTCATACATGTGACTCTTTTAGAGAAGTTTTCTACTGTAGGAAAAAGGGCTTTATAAAAGATGATAAAAATGTGGGACTATTGCACATTTTAATAGTAGATAATACAAGTGTAAGTTTTCCATTTATTATTTCTTATGCACCTTAGCTGCTGAGGATACATCTTTCATTCTGCCTAAATGTTCCTGGTGGTTCAAGGTCAGCAGGCCCAAGTGTATTGCAAATATCAGTCACCATCCGGGCATAAAGCTGTGTGTACGTTGTCCAGTGAGGCATGATGTGTTGGTGTCATTGTTTTCTTTCATATTAACATATTACGTCTACCTCCTGTAAATGAACTTGATTTTCTCTTTCATAAATATCTGGCCTCAGTGGCTCTTCAATGGGAAAATGTGCTGCTTCTGATTAAGGAAAAAATAAAAAGAACAAACAACTACAGAAATAGGTGATCTTGAAATCCAGCTCTTCCTTCCCTTCCCTCACGGGCTGCCTGGGTCCCCTGGGAGTCACATCCTCAGCCCCCAGGACTAGGAGGTGGTGGGTTCCCAGCTGCCAACATCCAGGTAGATTAGTGGAGTCAGGAAAAGGAATACACAGGAGTTGAAGGCGCTTCCTGCTACATGTTATGATCATTTTTGTGCACAATGGCATTTACCACTGATCATTCTGCTTCCTGAATGGTTTGGGAATCTTAGGATAACTTTGCCTCTCGGTATCTTTGAGAGTGAGTTAGGTTTTAGTCATTCATTCATTTATGTGAAGCTGGGGTTGCACACAGAGCTTGACATAGGCTCAGCGAGCATTCTGTTACGGAGCTACATTCCTAACCCTGAACGAGCATTTAACTGGTCATTTTCAGAAGCTAACGTTAAATAGCTTTAATTCAATCATAACAGCTACCTTCTTTGCCTTCCCCAAGATAGTTTATAATCTTTTCTTAATTTGCTTTCACAGTGGTACTTCATTTCACCAACTTAATTTTTTCCACAGTTCTGGCCACAAACCGAGTTGGATGAGAACCAAACCAAATTCAATGGTTAGCATCAATGTTGACCTCATGGGGAAATTTGGTACGCTTCTTGTCCAATTTGGTTTGTGGCCAGAACTGTGGAAAGAATTAAGTTCATGAACCAAGGTACCACTCTATTTTATTCCCAGAAAACTTCAGGTCTTCTTTAGATGCTAAATATAATTTCAGTAAATTAAGATTTATACAGGTGCTTTCAAGTTGGATTTGTAGTTTACTTTCTAGCAAGTTCCAAGCAGTCAGCAAGTGTTCTAATGAGTGTATCAGAAGTACTTGGTTATAAATTACTAGCATCTCTTTCCAGAAAATTGCTGTCATAAGACATCTAGGATGCTAATGAAATGAAGGCTGGTAGGAGCAAGAAAAATGTCACTGTAGTGTCCTCTGAAAAGCTCCAAGATCTCTATGGCCATACCAACCTGAACGTGTCCGACCTCGTCTGGAAAGCTCTGAGGGGCTTCTGATAACGGTGGTATGATACGATACCTGAGCACTGCATAGATTACACGTTGCTATTGTACAAGTGCATTGACATGCAAGTATTTATTTATAGACAGAAACAAAGGACCAAGGAGGGGTTTGGGCCCTTATTGCTAGTGACCTTGCACTGTGGATTTGTTCTATTTACTTGGCTCCTGCCCTTACCTCCCTTTCCTCCCTCCTCCTGTGTCAGGAGCATGGGCACCAGCACCCCTTTGACGGTAGACGCTCCTGTTCTGACCTCGCCAAATGCCAGACAGCTTGTGCCATGTCCAGCAACAGATCTCAGCCCCACTCACAAAGGAGACTATTGTCGCTGGGAACAGAGCATCGAACAAGCTGCCTTCAGTCTAGGCTGGCGAAGGCGTAGGAGGATTTGATACAACCAGGTTGCTTCCCATCGCAGCAGCCTCGCTTATCTGGAACACGGGGGCATCCTAGGTGCTGCCCTAACAGAGCGCTTCCTGGTGGCCTTGACCGCCTCCCTGCTTCCATCCCACGAAGGAGATGATAAAACACCTGCCACCGCCACCACCCCAGCCAGGCCCCAATCTTAATGGAAGTGAAGGGCTTTTCAGATGTGGCCCTGGGTGGGGCAAAGCCTCTAAGCAGCCTCCCTGCGCTCGGATACCAACCCCAGCTCTCTACACTCCTAAGAGCCTTCCCAAGCTCTGCTGCAGGACCTGGAAGGCTACGCAACACCAGCAGATTGAGGGAGACTGAGACCACCAATCAGGGCACGGCATCCACGACACTCCTACACGGTGCGGCACAAACACTCCTGTGCCACACATCTCTCTTGGAAATGGCAAAGGAATAGAGAAAATATTCCTTTATGGAAGACAGAACATTCTAGATATGGACGGACTTCAACTCCACGGATAAAAATAAGGCAGTAATTTAAAGAAAATATATAAACCCTTCATATTTTCCCTGAAATGGGGACTATCTCCACAATTAGAACAATTGGTAATCATACAGAATCAATACACACACACACACACACACACACACACACACATGAAACCATAGAAGTAAAAATTGAAGTCCCTGCTATAAAAAACCAACTAGACAAGATAACTAGTGATTTAATCATGACTGAAAAGAAAGATTAATGATTTGAAGAAAGAATTGAGGAATTTACTTGAAATTCACCACAGAAAAAGAGATGGAAGATATATTGAGACACGGAAGATAAATTGAGAAGCCCCAACACCCACTTAATTACAGCCTACAAGTAAGAAGGAGGGACAGAAAATGTGTGGCTATAAAGGGTTTCAGGACTGCAGGAGCCAGTGTGTTCCCAGCTTGAGAGGGTTTACAGATGGTAAGCCAGAAAAATGACATAACCCAGACTTGGTAAAGGATGCAGAAAGATAACAATAGTGATAAGAAAGATAACAGTATTAGAAAACACCCCAAATGAGAGGCAGGTTATCCAGTACGGGAAAAGGGGCCTTCCAGCCTGCTGGTCAGCGTGGGGCAGAATGACCACGCCTCTGGCTCCTGACCCTGCTTTGCCCCAGCCCCAGCTCCAGAACTCTTCATGACCAGGGGAGGACGTCATCTTGATCATTCTAAATTTCCTTCATCAAAGAGAAATTCTGTATTCTTTTAAAAGAAGAAAACAGATTATTAGGGTGAAGTTTATTTTTACATAAAACCACAATCCCAGAATCCAGAAGGAAGAAATTAATCTTTCATTTCTTCTGTGCGAAGTACTTGTGTGCAAAGTACTTGCCCAACAAAGAAAATATAAGAAAAATATCTTAAAAATGAAAAAGTAAGTCTAGTTCAAATAGAGAGGAGGCTTTTAGAAATGCCATAAATAAAAATTGAGAACTTGATAAAACAGACAGTTTTCAAGCAAAATAGAAGATATAGAAAATTTAAATAAATCAGCAATTATTAAATAATAATTTGGTATTAAAAATGAAAAGTCTTTTTCCTACAGTACATCTAGCCCAGGTTTTAAATTGTATCACGCTATTAAAGGCCAGTTAATCTCTTTCCTACAAAAACTATTCTATGAAACAGTGTAAAGATCAGTAGCTATTTAATTAGTTTTCAAGTGGGGTAAAATATTGATACCAAAGCTGCACAACAATTATAAAAGAGAAAAACAGATTGACCTCATTTATTGAAAATATATTTAAAAATCAAAAGTTAAATATTATCAAATCAATCCCAATTGCGCCTTTTAAAAAATATTACGTGATATCCTTAAAGCTGTGGTTGGGAGTGGTTTGGGGCTATTGCCCAAAAGGCCATTTTCTGGAAACTTGACCCTCAATATTGCAGTACCGAGGTGATCAAGAACCTTTGGGAAGTAGGGATTAGTGGAAAGAAGGCAGTAGGTTGTGGGGACACCACGCTAGAAAGAGATTAATTATTCTCCTGAGGACTAGATTAGCTCCTGTGAGAATGCGTTGCTACCTGGGAGCTTGACACCTTTAAATCCTTCTTGTGCATGTGACACTTGCTTCTTATGCACACACACACACACACACAAACACACAGAGTCCTGCCATTGTGATGCCATCTGTCACAAGGCCTTCAGGAGAGGTAAGTAGATGCCACTCTTCTCTTGAACTTCCTCAACTATGAGTTAAACAAACTCTTTATTTTGTATTACACCCAGTATCAGGTAATTTGTTACAGAAACACAAAATAGACTGATTCAGTAATTCATTGCCTGTCAATCCATGTAAGTTACCACATATCAGATTAAAGGAGAAAACAGTGGTCTTCACAATAGAAGTTAAGTATAAAAGATCCACCAAAACTCATGTGTTTAGAAAAGAATCCCAAACTATAAACAAAAGAAAATCTATTTATTGATAGCAATCATGCATCACAGCCCCAAATCATACAATACATTTAATGGTTAGATATTTTCAAATAACAATGTCAATAGCAAGGCAAGTATACCTTGCATCCCTCCCTTATGACTCGGTATTCTGAAAGTCTTAGTTAACTGAGTAAGAGATAAATGACAAATAAAAGGCTACTAAGTTATTGTTGACAAAAGCAGGATAATATAACATGTAAAATAAAAGTAAACAGCCATTTAGTTAGAGTCAATCAGTAATAGCAAATTTGCAGGAAATAAGATAAGTGGGATAAATGTGCATAATTGGTACATAGCAAAATTGATACAACAGCCAACTAAAAAATTTCCAAAATCAATAAAACCATTAACTTATAATAGCAACACAATCTTAAGTTACCAGGAATAAAACTAGGTAATTATATGTGCAAAAATTTAAACTATGTTGAAATATATTAGTGACTTCTTGTTCTGTTCTCTTGCAGTCTGTGAATGGCGCTGACTCACTGGAAAAGGCTTGTGTCTGGCTGTCCCTGCAGTGGCCTGCGCATGGCACCAGTTTGCAGGGAGGGCTTACTTCTTGGTGACTTCTTGTTCTCATTCCCCTGTTGAAATATACTAAAAAGCCACTGGATAATTGAACAGATGTGCATGAAGTAGGAGATGTAATGATGTTTTTAAAAACATTGATTTCCTCCAGTATTGATTTCTAAAAAGACTCCTTGTAGAACTTTCAATTAATGGGACTAATCTGACTCCAAAATTCACACACAAGAGTAAAAATTCAAAAATAGGCTAATTTTGAAAAGAAGGGCTTGATATCAAGATTTAGTTCTAGGTTATACAATGTGATACTGATTTTGGAACAGGTAAATAGATCAATGGACTAACGTGTGCAAAGCCCTACATAGGTTTTGAAATTTAGTGTAAGACAACAATGACAACATAAATGGTAGAGAAAATATATAAAGTCAATGAATGACTTTCTTCTGAAAAAATAGTTTTTCTTTTCATCATAAAAGATAACTATACTACTAATCTGTGTATGTTCATCAAAAAGAACAGTTTGTGCTCTCATTGCTTCATTGTTTGATCATTTTTTATGCCTAAATCTTATAAGCTGAACAACTTTTGTAAAATAATAATATGCAATATATCAACTAGTGTTAATTTCCTACTTTTTAAAAAAATTCTGTATTGTTTGTATCCTTTTTTGTTTTGTTTTTAAAATGAAAAAAAATTCCTAATGGAATAGAAGTCTAAACATTTTTTAATTAATATCATTTTATAACCAGAAAGTAAGAAGCTGAGAAAAACAATGATATAGTCAAAATTAAAAGCAGTAAAATGTGAATTTACTTACAATTCTAAAACATACAAAGTACAGTATTCATAACATAGAAATTACTATTATATGTAAGTAAAAAAATACAAACAGCCCCAAAAATGAGCAAAGGATATAAAGGATGCAAAAAAGAAAAAGAAAAGAAAAAAAAAGAAAATAAGTACAGAAGGCCAATATACCTGTGAAAAGATGTTCAACTACATTTTAGAAATCAAGGAAGATTAATTTAATATAGTTATGAAATATTACTTTTTACTAAATGAGTTGAGATGAAATGAAAACTCTGTATAATCAGTGTGTATTTTTCATTTTACTACATGCGGTCAAATATACACCAAGGTTAATAGATAAATCAGTTTTCACTTTCAGTAGCAATATTGTACCCCAGAGTGACTGTGTCCCCTCACTGTGACCAACACCAGTCCTCTCCACTGTTGGTTAACTGTCCATGGACAGTAATGTGTGGGGACCTGAACACGGGGCTGAGTGAGCTTCATTTAGCTTTTTAATGACCAGATTTATGAGGTGATGTGAAAATATTTGCCAAAAGTTTTGGTCCTGAGACCAAGAAGAACTTAGTATTCAGATACGGGGGTAGCATCTTCATTTTATTAAAATGGGTCATGGGTCATGGAGTCTTGCAGCATAGTAGAACTTAGCTGAACAGTACTGAGCATCTATTCTGGCAAATTTTACTCTGTGTGCCTCCTGTTTGGTTACTCATATTCCTTTTCAGATCCAGAGAGAAAGAGCAAGAGTGTTTCTTTCCAGAAGGTTCCAGTCTTAAGGTCTCACACTGGATCCCAAGCCAGTCTCCACAGGCAGCACCCCAAGATGTGCTGATTAGCTTAAGGCCACCCATCTCATCCCTCACTGGAGAGGGGGAAAGAGTGTCAGCTTCCCAGCAAACCTGTGAGCTACTAAAGGGAATCAAAAGACAAGAATAGAATGAAAACTGGATTCCTGTTACTGGGAAGCCCTAAGACCCAATTTTTAGCACCAAATATTTACCTATTAAAAGGATCTGCAGTTTGGTTGTGAAGATAAGAGAAACATAAATAAAATGATGAATACACAATACTGTATCTTCTAAATTTTAAATTATATAATGCAAAGTAAAACATAGAGGAAGGCAAAAGAGACAAGGTGCTATCATGGTGCTGTATCATAGGAAAGTTCCTCAAAATTTATCAAGCTCCTGCTCTGCACTAGGCCTTGTGTTAGGCTCTATCACTTACTGTGAAGTTGTTGCCTTCCCTGACCATAAAATGAGAATAAGACCTACTCTAGTTTTGTCAAGGAATCAGATAAACCAGTGTATGCCAAAGGGTCAGCTGCATATTACTGTGTGGATATGGTAAATTCTGTATTGAAAAGTCTCAGTATGCTTACTTATACTCTTTTCTTTATGCGGATATTTACCTCTTGGTTAAATAAAACTTACTCTTCATCCAAAAGCTGAACTAAATGTAATTTTTCTGAAGTTTCTCAGTTGCCTATCTCTTTTACAATTGAGGTAGGTCCTGTACTCATTTGCACTACGCCTTGTTCTGACCTCTATTATAATGATGAATATGTGTTTCATGAGTACTTCCGGATCCAGCATCTCAATTGCTCTGACATCTCCCAAGAGGGAAATATGATAACCTCCCATTTAGTGCCGCCGTGACTGCAAATCACTGTTGAACCCTCAGAAGTCAGTTTGTCCCAATACCCCTCTGTGACATGTATGTGACATTGAAAATTAGGAAAAGTATTCTTATTTTAAGAAGTAAGTATAACAATAACACTTAACTCTGACATAGATAGTAGAAAAAGATAAAAAGAAACTCAATACAGTTTATGGATATTGATAGGGAAGTTCTAAGTATTAGCAAAAAAAAAAGAGTGTAACTCCACATTTTCAAAATTACAGCATGACCAAGTAAGATTTATTTCTCAGGAGTGCAAAGTTATTTCAAAAATGGAAAATTCATTAGTATAAGAGGCTATGTAAAAATTTTCAACGAGAAAAATAATATGATTATCTCTATAAATGCTGAAAAGGGCCCTTAGAAATCAATATCCTCTTTTGATAAGAACACTTAAGAAAATAGGAATCGATAAACACTTTTTAATGTGATAAAATGTATATTCCTTAGTTTTAAAGCCAGCAGTTTAACTGGAAAATACTGAAGAAGAGAAACAAGCAAATTCAAGTCCTGTTTCCACTGTTATTCAACAGTATACTGGTAATGTCATTCATACAGAAATGAATGAACTGAACTGTGTAAATCATACGAAGAAATAATCACAATCCAGGGAGTGAAAGAATTAACTCAGACATGATATTTGGATTATTTATCTTCCTGTTAAAGGTAAAATTGTCTTAAACTAGTACTGATTTTAATTAATCAACTTCTTCATCTTGCCCTAAAACCTGGGTTAATAATGCCAAGAGTACTTTCTGTATATCTGGGATTTGACATAGAAATACAGAGATTGGTGATGATGGGTGACAGACTTCTCACTGTTGGAGAACAGAGTCATAAACGTGGAAAGGGGACCGGGATGGAGCATGAAGTCAGGAGGCAGAGGCGGACAAGGGCTTACGAGCGGGTAGAGTCATGTGTGAGTCTACACACACGCATGCGTGCTTATGTGCATAGCTAGACACTGCACGTGTATATAATGAGTGTGTTTCTCTCCCATCCCTTCCTCCGGCTCTGGCCTCTGAGAGGAGCTAGAAGCAGTGAAGCATCAGTAGCAGTGAGCACACTGAGCATCGGATCTCGTTTTCTGAACACCACCCTTCCCTACAGGAGCCGCACCTGGGGAAATACCCGACCAAGGCTGAGTCAGGGAGAGGACGGGGTGAGCCGAGACACTCTGCACTTAGTCAAAGGGTGGTGTGGGACGTTTCACAAAGACACACAAGCAGGACTTTGCCCTCGCCAGGCAGGCACTTGTGCCATAGCTGTATCCCTGGCCCTTCTCTCTTTGATTTCTGCAGAAGTCTCCCAACTGTTCCTCATGCCCAGGGTGAATCCTGCTCTCCTGTCCTCCAGTCTGTCTTCTGGCCAGCGAGACTCCTCTCAGTGTGAAACTTCAGGGCTGGCTCTGTCTAGACAAAGGAAGAAGTAAGTTCATAAGAACAGTCTGGCTTTTCAAGAGTTTCAGCCTCATCTTCTGTCCTGTGTGGTGTTCATGCTTCACTTCTAGGTCTCTGGAAACGCTGTGCTTCCCACAGGACTGATTCCCTTTACCGCGTTCCGTCCTTTACCCGCACAGGTTCGTGCTTTACCCGAGTGATTGCGCTGGTTTTCTGCTTGGATGTCCCTTCCTTGAGGACCCCTCCACATGTCAAACCATGGCCAGTGCCCTTCCACACCTCTACCCCACGCCCTGGTCTTTCCCCATCAGTGCATTTGTCACAGTGCTGGACCTGGCTACATTCCTTCCTGCGATGTGTGAGGGGAGAGAAGAGTTTATCTTGGACACTCGTCTACCAAGGACCTACCACAGTAGTACCTGCCGTAGATACTAATAAATAGTAAGTGAATAGGCATGTGTTTTTTAGAAAGTAGATTTACAAATACATGTTCAAATCACAGAGGAGAGCTTATTTAATCTGCTGAAGAATTTTAATCTTCTTAGGACACTGGAGTTGCATGGGGTGGAAGGACAGAAGAGAAACAGTGGCCAGCTCGTCTTTTCTTTTATAAATTTCTTTATTGAGGAAAAATTGACATATGAAAGCTGTAGATATTTCATGTAAACAACTTAGTGCATTTTGAGGTAAGGATGTACCTGTGAGATCATCACCAGGGTACAAGAGACTTATCCATCGTTTTCAAAAGTTTCTCCCATTTCCATTGATTTCTTATTTCTGTTTTTGGTCAGAGCACTTAACATAAGATCCACCTTCTTAGCAAAATAGTTGAGGATCCAGTACAGTGTTGTTCTACAGTAGATCTCCAGAATTTGCTTCCTTGCAGAGCCGAAATGCTTTACATTTTGACCTATGCTTCCCTTTCCACTCTCCTCCCAAGCTCCTGACATGCACCATTGTGTTCTTCATTCCTAGTTTACCTAGTTTAGGTTCCACGTGTAAGTGAGAACACATTTGTGTCTCTATGCCTTGGCCTCCTCTGGGTCCCTCCTGCTGTTGCTCATTCGGTTAGTTCAGCTTCTAACTGCTTTAGGGAACAAGGAACTCTTGGTTTCCTAGGTTTGTGCTCTCTCTCATTCCTAGAGAGGCCGTGTGCCCTCTGTGGAATCTTCATCTGGCACACAGAGAGGGTGCATTCGTCTACACTGTTCTAACAAATTACTGTGAACTTGGTGGCTCAAAGCACCGCAAATATATTGTCTTGATGCTGGTGGGTAGAATCTGACATGAGTCTCCTTAGCCAAAATCAAAGGACTAAGATGTGAGCATGAGGGGGAAGGGACACCGTCAGGCCTACCATGGCTGGGTTTTCACTAGAAGTGTACACGTGTCCGTATTTTGAAGGTACATCAATGGAAAGGTGCGAGTCTACATCTTTCAAAATCGATCAGAAAGCCACGAGCTGGGCTAAGATGTGAATCACATGCCTAGTATATTTCACTGACAATGAATCTCAAAGAAATCATTTACAGACATGTTTTCAGGATGATGTCCAATACATAAAACACCAGCAAAGTAAATTATCGCAAAACATTTTAGGAGGGAAATTTGGCAAAATGCATTAAAATAAAAAATGTTCATGCACTTTAATCTAGAAATTCTACTGTTAGAATGGTTCTTTACAGACATAATTGTGAGAACAAAAACTGCAAAAGAAAAGCAGTTAGGTAAGTTAAGTTTTTCTGTCCGGTGGATTGCGACCCTGTTACAGTACAAAAGGAGCGTTATGCAGAAGTGCGAGGCAGCAGCAAGGTCTGACTATGGTGTGAGTCTCAGGCAGGACCCTAAGTGCACCAGTTTCCAAAATAATTTGGAGGAAGACATACGAGAACGCCTCAGCAGAGATGGGGTTAGCAGAAGCCAAGAAAGACTAGCTTGTGCTTCTCTACAATCTATCTACATTCTCTACTATGGGACATTAATACTTTATTCTATAAAAGTGAGTGGAGAAGCAGTTAAAATAAACAATCCCAACACAAGCAATGGGGCCAATGGGAGCGTTGAGAAGCGTGTCTCCTGTCTCACACGATTCCAAGCATTTTACCCAGATTATTTTACTTAATTCTTGCATCTCTATAGATAGTGAATACAATTGTACATTTGTATTTGGCGGATGAGGAAATTCTGAGTTTTAAGTTTAGGCCAATTGTGGTGTGTCCCAAGGTGGATAAAGAGAGTTCGGACTAAACTGAGGTCAATTTGACCTAAGCCAGTGCTTTTAACTGTTGTTTCCATGTGCGTGTGTGTTTCTGATATTTTTATACTCAACTAAAAATCCTAATGAATGTAATTACACATTTTAGCATGCCACTGGTAAAGATGTTATTGAATGAAGAAATCAAAAGCATCTTCTTCCCCAACCTAAGTCTAAACCAGAATTATTATATACAAAGCCCACACATCTTTGATGCTTAATATGTTCAAAATGTAAACCAATAAATACATTTTTAAAGAGAAGCATTACTCAGAAAATGACAGTTTGTGTAAACACATATAAGGAGGGCAATAAAAATAAAAGTAGGGACTATAAACAAAAAAAAGAGTAAAAAAGGGTTGAGCAGAAAATTTACAAGGTTGTGCTAACACCAGTGATTTACAGCTTTAAGGAAGTGCTTTATGAAAGGAGTCCAGGCTATCATTTCTGACAGCTGCAGTTTTTCCCCACTGTAGAAATACTCTAAAGTATTTCTAAAGTAAAATGCACCAAAGAAATACTCTATTCTATTTCAGATAAGATGAGGTTGGGGTATTTTTCAGTGGGAAGATGTACCACCAATCATATCTAGCGTACTTTATTAAAACTGCTTCCACATGTTGAAATCACTCATTTTGCTTTAGGGAAAATGAGCACAGACGTAAACACACAACTCATCACCACTCTAGATTTGCATAGACTCTAAAAATAATTTGCCAAACATTTTCCAGGTGAAAATGTAACTATCCCTGTCCACTCTGGTCAATATTTCACAAAGGTGATTCTGATGTGAGCTGGTGATTAGAGATCATCTTCCTCCCATGCATCCTTCTTTTCTGACTTCTTTTGCTCCAGTGGAATGTCCTAAGGTTAATTTGTTTGCGCTGCTGTTTTCCAAATGATCCCAGTGAGGTATTAAGGGTAGGTATCAAGTAGGCCTACCAGGTCTCCTGCTTCACTTAATGAGTCCACGCTTAGTTAAGCAATGGGTTCTGACTCAGTGACTCTGGACCAGTTTCCAGGCCATTTCTAACTACTAAAAAAACCCAAACACATTTAAACAGTAATATCAAGCTGCCAAGTTATTATATAAACCGTATTTTATCTCTCTGTCTGAACAAAAATGTCTTAGTAAAATTTTAAAAATATGTCAAACCTGGCCTTTATCCAATTGAAAGAATATGTCAAGAAAATTGAATTTTACCATTGATGCACAAATTTGGGTGCTTCCTTGATTGGGCTGGTGATACCTGAGTCAGTGAATAAAATGAAGATACTGCATAATTCATAAAGTATTACAGAATTATATCATGCAGTTCACTTATCTTGCCTTCACTTCAGGAAAGAAACACTACATAGTTACATTGTTAAAATTGGGATTGCCTCATAATTTGTGCTTTGTTAGTTCTAAAACCAAACTGGATTACTGCAGTTCTTAGATTTGTCAGTCAGTTTACATTTTAAGAACAACTCAACCGTGGAGTAGCAAATGGAAGTGTAGTGATGTTCAGAGGGTGTAACTGGTGATGTAGATTGGTGACAGAACTTATAGGACACTTAGGTAATTCTGTGGTGTTTTTTTCTGTCTACTTTGTGCTTTCAGAAACTGTATTTTAAGTTAATTGATACTCTTCTGTATGTCACTGTGCTCTTTCTACTGTTTCCTGTTGCTTATCTCTGTCTACTTCATTTTAGATGGTTTCTTTACCAGCTTTTCCATCCAGTTCACCAGTCTTTTACTCTTTGAAGGTCTACTGTGCACCTTTTCCACGATAGATCTTTGATGTAGTTATTTGCAAGTTCTGTCTCCCGTTGTTTGGTAGCTGATTTTCCTCATAGTTGCAAGTGACTGTTGCCTTCTTTTTCATATCTAGTGATTTACCACACGATGTTGGATGCTGCAAATTTTACATTCCTGGTGCTAGATTTTGTTGTATTTTAAAACAGTTCAGTTATTTTTTGGGAATGCAGTTGAGTTTATTTTGCTGCTTTTGTGATTTATTTTTAAGTTATTTTAATTTGAGTCTAAAGGTGTCCATTCTAAGACCAATTTTTCTTCACTTTGAAGGAATATTCCTACAAGTCCTGTTTCCTTCCTGTTATCGCTGTACTCTGGATGAAGAATCCTCCAGCAATTTCTGGCCCTGTAACAAACTCGGGAGGACTGTTTTACACGTCCTTGTAGCTATTTGCTCCTTGAAAGCTGTTTTTGAGCCTGACCTTAGGTAACAGTTTTCTCCCGTGGAAACACTTTGGGATTCAGGTAAACACCAAGGGTTCCCTTAGATTTCTGGAGGTTTTCTTTGTGTACCTCCCTTCTTTGAAAAGATCTACGCCACAAGATCATCCTGAACTTTGAGCCACTCAACTAAAGAATGTGTGAAAAAAAAAAAGAATGTGTGTGTGTGCGCCAACCTACTACACCAGAGTAGCAACATGGTACGTTTGTTTAACAGTTTTTACCAGTCTTGTGCTACCTGTTCTTCAGTGTTGAAAAATTAATTTTCCTCTGTGTTACAACATGGTGATTATCACTAATACAATGTATTATACCCTTGAAAATGTCTAAGCAAGTATAGTTCTCATCATCCAGGCGATGTGTCTGTGAAGAAATATCTACACTAACTAGTTTGCTTTAGCCATACTACATTGTACACATATTTCAAAAAATCACACTGTATGTGAAAAGTATGTAAAATTTTATTTGTCAGTTCAAAATAAATAAACATTTGAGCATGGCAGTATATGCCTTTAATCCTAGCTACTTGGGAAACTAAAGCAGGAAGCTACCAAGTTCTAGTCAGCCTGGGAAGTTTAGCAAGACCCTGTCTCAAAAGAAGTAAAATAATAATGGTTAGAGATGCAACTCAGGGCCAAAACCTTGGGTTCAATCTTCCATATTGTAAAATGAAATAAAGAAATCATTTTCCTGTATAACTTCCATTCATTTCAGATATTTATGGCTGGAAGTTAATTGGAGTTTATATCATTTCCCTGTGGCAGAAATATAATTCCGTATATTCATTTTCTTGTTAATACTGTATTCCTTTGCATTAATGTAGCACAGGTGGACATTTTTTTCTGTGATAAACGATCATGGGTTAAACACCTGTGTAGATAATGCACTTCCGTGGAAGGACAGGCGGCATGTGAAGCTAGAAGAGGAGATGAATTAGACAGGCCCCTGATTTCTTGGGGGAAAGAATCAGGTCTAAATTATTTTTTATTCATAAAATAGTCATAGTGCTTGGCAAATAATTGGCTCCCTAAATCTCATAGGTCAATGATCAAGAAGAAAAAAAGAACTAGATGGATGAATAAGAAAGGTATTGAATCAGAAGTAGAATTCTTTTTGTCAAATGATATAAATATATTTTTAAGATCTTATTACATACTTCCCCTTTGCTCTATAGAAAACTGACACCAATTTATAATTTATTCGTTTTATTGCAGGGCAGCCAACGCTGAGCTAAATAACTATTATATTGCAAAGAACTGACGAATGACAAACATCAAGGGCCATTAATTTGCACACTAGACCTTCAAAATTTGATGCCAGTTTTCTTACTGGAATTAGGATCCTTTAATGAAAGACATTGCCCAGCAAAAAAGTTACTCAAACTATTATCTAATCATAACCATTTCTGCATTCACTGTTATATTTAGAAGAAATTAGTTGTAAAAGTTCTAAAGTAATACACTGTTTATTAATCTATTATCAGATTTTTGATCATTTAGTGGGAACCAGTCTTATTGGTCATGGTGTATAATTTTGTTCTTATCTGAAGTTATTAAAATACCATCAAAGGGGCTGGGGATTTAGCTTGGTGGCCTGCCTTGCAAGCACGCAACTGTGAGTTCAATCCCTAGTACCTAAAAAGAAAAAAATAAAAATTAACATAAAAATATTGTTTTATGGTTATGTAAAAATAAAGTTGAATAAAGTCAAAATGGATCACAGATCTAAATATTACAATAGAAACACTAAATCTACTGGAACCCAAGGTATGTAGAAATCTTGAAGACATAGGAGTAGGCAAAGAGTTCTTGAACAAAACACAAACTGCATGAAAGTACTTCAAAGAATCAACAACTTCAAAAGAAATCACTAACAGAATGAAAAGAAAACCCACAGAGTGGGAAAGAATTTTAGCCAGCAACCCCTCAGACAAAGGACTTATATCAAGAACATATAAAGAATTGAAAAACATCAATCCCCCCAAATTCAAAGACCCTCTCCAAAAATGGGCATCTGAGATGAACATATATTTCTCAGATGAAGAAATACAAATGACAAATAAATACATAAAGAAATGTTCACCATCACTGGTCATTTGAGGAATGCAAATTAAAACAGCATTGAGATTTCATCTCACTCCAGAAAAAAATGGCTGCCGTCAAGAAATCAACTGATAACAAATGTTGGCAAGGCTGTGGAGAAAAAGAAACCCTTCTCCACTGTTGATGGGGGTGTAGACTGGTGCAAACACTATGGAAATCAGTATGGAGATTCCTCAAAATTTAGGATTGGAAGTCTCAATCAATCCAGCTATTCTTCTTCTGGGTATTTTCCCAGAAAAATTGAAAAAGTCATGTCACAATGATATATGTGCACCCATGTTTACAGTGGCACAATTTGTAATAGCTAAATCTTGGAAACACCAAAATGCCCATCAACCACAGAAGGGATAAAAAAGATGTGGTATCTTTATACAATGGAATATTATTCAGCTATAAAAATGATAATCTTAAGGCTTTTATAGGTAAATGGAGGCAACTTGAGATTATCCTAAGTGAAATGAATCAGATTCACATTTATAAATATTTTATTGTCTCCTTAGTGTAAAAATAATAAAAAACTGAAAGAGTCATAAGATCCAAAATGTACAATAGATACTATAATAATGAAGGGAAAAAAGTGCTTAAAAGGAAAGAACAACTGAAATGGGGGAAAGGAGAAAAGAAAGAAAGGAAAAGATTATATGTATGTAGGTATACATATATAGTTATATGTATGTGTATATATATACAAGCTAGATAACTATACTACTAATCTCTATTAGTTCATCAAAGAGAACAGTTTGTGCTGTCATTGTTTGATTGTTTGATCATTTTATGCATAGATCTTGTAACCTGAACAACTACTTCTAAGATAACAATATATAATATATTAATTAGTGTTAATTTTTTACTTTTCTGGAAATTATGTGTTATTTCTATCCTTTTTTCTGTTTTGGTTTTTAAAATAAATAAAGTTTAGATTTTCTGAAAATAAGGCAATACATTAACAGAAAATCTTCATATAAAATGTAAAGAAATGATTTATAAAAGGTAACAAAACTTATTTCAAAATACACAGCATAAATCTAGGCTGTGATAGCATACAAGAAATTGGGCCTACAAAAAGATAAATAATTGAACTTCTATGAGCATATAAGGAAGGTGGAGTAAAATTACCTATTCCCAGCATAGATAGGTAACAAAGACAACTTTCAGTCCCGGGCAGGGGCCTAGTTGAAAAACAAAACCTGACAAACAACAAAACCTCTAGTACATTTATAACATTAGCCTTATCTGAGAAATTTTAGGATTGGATTTCCATTATCTCTAAAGTCTGGGAACTATATAACAAGTTAACATGGATATCAGTCCTGGATCTATCATGATCCTGGGATATCTTAAGTCAAATAATAGAATTCTTATCATAACATAGTGGAAAAGTAAACTCACAATCTAAAATTATAAAACATACAAGGAAACAATCTACAATAAAAGTCAACAAAGAAAAAACTATGATTAAGTCACACCCTCGAGTACAGGATTATTGTGCATAAGCTATAAAATAAAAAATTTTAAATGGTTAAAGTGGTAAAACTAAACACATAAGAATATGAGAGAGGTGTAAGTTACTATGACAAGTACCAGGTAAAGTTAAAAAGAACATATCTGTAGAAAATATACAGTTGTTATCATTTAAAAATCATTATGTGGATTAAACATAAGATTATATGGAGCCAGAAGGAGCATGAATGAGTTGCTGGCTGTAGGGAGGAAACTGCCCTGAAGGTAGCACAAGGAGAACTAGATTGTGAACGGGACGTGGGCAGACGTGGAAATCAGAATAAGAAAGGTCAGCATATGGGTAACTAATTCAGGAAAAGACATTGGAGACACTAGAAGCTGAATTTCTACATGATATAAAAGTAGAAATTTCCAGGATTTAATGACGATAAAAATCCAAGATCCAAGAGTCAAAACAAGTAATAAAATGTTAACAAAACTTAACACATACTTAGAGAAATTACTGAATACCAGAAACACAGATGTTACATAGTGAAGCACAATAAAACACTTAAAACGGCGTCTACAGCAATGAAAAGACAATAAAATAATATATCCAGAATGCTTAGGAAAACAGCCTATACCCATATAAACTACCATTTAAACGCTACGTCCAATTAAAATATTGCTGAATAAATTATTCAGGAAGGATAACATTAATTTAGAAAGGAATGGGATGTACAGGAAGAAGAAATGACAGTTTACATATTGGTAAAGCTTAAAAAGGACTTATTATATAAAATTATACGGTGATTAGTTTGTAGGTATAAAAACAAGATTTTTGAAAATATAGAAAATCAGGGCACATGCTTATAATTTCAGCACCCTGGGAACTGAGGCAGGAGTAGCACAGTGAGTTTGCGGCCTGTTTAGGTTATGTAATGAGTTCAAGGCCAGCTTGGAGTACATGGCAAAGATACACACACACACACTCACACACACACACACACACACAATGGGAAGACAGAGAAATGGTTCTATTAAACTACTAAACTACCACCGAGATGGTATAAATCTTTGTTTCTGCCACTCCCCTCCTCTATTCTGCATGAGTCATTTATTTGATGCTTACTGAATTATTTGATGTGTGCTAAAATAAGTTCATCTCTTATTCCACCACTCTTGAGGTCACTCAGTGCAGAGAGCACCTTCAATGTAAGATGAAATTTGGCCCTTAAATCAGAATGTGAACGACAGATCCTGTTCACGCACATCAAGAACCACGAGCTTGTGTTACACACTTGAGTGATTTTTTCCAGCAAATTTCTGAATATAATAATCTGCTTCTCAAAGGAAGGGAAGATTGTTTTCACCTAGTAATTTACGCAGTACAGTATTTCCAATCATTAAACGCCATCCAAATTGCTAGAGAATTTAAAAATCCCATTTAGGAAACAGTGATTTTACTGACACACAATATGTCAATCACCACTGTCATTTTCATTCCCTATGCAAGCAAAGAAACTAATGATCTCCCTTTATACCAACTAAACTTGAGTACACCTGGTGCATGTCAGACCAGTAGCCCTTTAGCACAGTATGCAATATTTATATACTCAGAACAAAATTTTGACAAATGTTTGGCAAACACGATACATCCCAGGAACTATGCTGCACAATAAACTATAAAAATTATCCTTACATTGGAAACACTTATCATCTGCTAGAGAAGAGAAAAATGAGTGAAGAGATAATTTCAATATAAAGTAGTGAATTTGACAGTAGTGCTGTCAGTTAATTTATTGCCTCTCCACTCCCAATCTATCCCTCATCACCTGCTTGTGATAGTGAAACGTCTCTTCCCAGCTGACGCGATGCTAGGCATTGTCGGTAGAGGGCGATGGAGGGACTCTGCAGGAGAAGGAGGAATATCTCTTCCTGGTTCCGGTGTGCTTTCCAGCTTTCCACCTCATGCAGCGCTGGTCTGACCTGCTGGACGCTCAGCTCAGTGGAGCTCACCACCAGGGACTTTCAGAAGCAGCGCCGTAGAGGTTGTTGGAGGGAATTCCAGAGCACCCAGGGGGCTGTCCAGTACTGAGTGCAGCAATACCTCCCAAGGCCCATTCCAGGTGAGTTCCACTGGCCTCTACCCTGGATGTCCAGGGGCAGTGCAGTTGCATCTCGGCAGCCGCAGCTTCAGGATTGGTTCTGTGGCCACCCCAGTCAGCTTCGCACCTGCAAGTTCAGTGGCACACCCCATGGTGTATTCTGGTGAGTTCTGTGAGTCCCCAGAGAGATCCATGGACTCTCTTCTAAGGTGACTTCCTGGCCATTTTCTGGGAAGTCCAGCCAGTAGCCAGCCAGCTTCCCAACTAGCTCAACAGGCTCTTCTCTACCCTAGTGGGCAGCATCCTGCCAGCTAGCCTCGGCTCATTGGCCCCTTCCAGGAGGCGGACAGCTTGGCAGTCTCGGTCTGCAAGTGTCCATCAGCTCTGACCTAGGCAACCTAGTAGACTTTTTCATCAGCCTGTGGGCAGTGACCACTCCAGGGCTCTGGAGCCCCAGTCATGGGAAGGGCCTCCTCCATTGATTGCACTTTGCCATCCTTGAGGAATTGAATTCTTCAGAGTTCTCTTTGGTGTTCTGTTAGTTTTTGTGTAGTTAGTAATTCAAATCCCTCCCTTTCCAAATTATTGTATCCTTATTGGACCTGGATAATTGTAATAAGTATAATAATTGTATTCTAATGTTATTCCCATATACTTAAAATAGATATAATTATCATGTCTATTGCAATAGTCAGCATTGTTATATCAACCACAGATACTGATTGACTAATAATCTATAGAACATTACATATAGTGGTATGCCAAAATACCAATATTTGCATTTTTTCTGTTTGCCTGTTGTTTCATGTTATACTTTAAATAATCACACATTTTTTATTCCCACTTTCCCTTCATAGAGACTACTAGTAATCTTTTATACCTGAAAATATATCTGAAAAATCCATTCTCAACCTGAAACTGAAAGTTGTGCTAGTACAGAGTGTATCATACTAGAGAAAATTATTTCTCCAGTTAAGAATCCTCATGCATTATAAATGTAGCCTTCACACCCCCAATCATCGCGAGAGTGAAGTTTGTGAAAAATGGGCTGTGAGTAAGCAAATGCTCCACTTCACCCCTTCTCTGGCATTGAAATTTCAAAGTTGAACTTCCACATGGAGGAGCACCGGCCTACAGCAGTTCCATAGCCAAGCGAGTGAGGCTGAATTACTTTTGCAAAGTAAATTAATCATGGAATAGTCTCTCACATCTTCTGGAAGCAAGGTCTCTTGGATTGTGGCTGATACACTCCTTATTCCTTTTGTAAGAGATCTGAGACAGCATATTCCAGAATTCAGTAACAGCAGCACTGTGGGAGGGAAGCACACTGTTTGCCTTGAGCCATTCTATGGCAGCAGTGTTTGACTTTTCAATATTGCAGGGGATTAGAGATAAGAGTTTGCCTTAAGTCTCAGAGTAGACTTTGGACTTGGACTTTTCAGTAATGCTGGAACTGTTAAGAATTTAGCAACACTTAGAGGTGGACTAAATATATTTTGTATAAAGAGATGTGCGTGAGTCTTTGGGGTCCCGGGGTGGGATGTTATGGTTTATATCTGCATGTTGCCCTAAGGACTGTGGAAGGGGTAGCGGGCTTGGTATTAAGAGATGGGATCTGATCGGAAAAGGCTGGTCACTAGGGATGTGACTTGGGAGGGTTTAATGTACTTCCCTGCCCTCTGTCTGCTTCCTGTCTCCCCATCCTGTGAGCAGCTCTCTTCTGCCATGCAAGATGGTTCTTGTGGTAACTAAATGTGATCTTTGTAAAGAATTTAGCTGTGTCTGGCAGAGAATAAGGTGAAAAACAGTGATAGCTATGACTTTTGTCATTGAAACTGAAAGATTCTTGGAGTGAGCCAACCTATGGATGTATTGTTTTTTATTTTGGGGGAGGAGGGTCTTTTTTGAGACAGGGTCTGGCTATGCAGTTCAGGCTGGCCTTGAGCTCACTTCATAGCCCAGGCTGGTCTCGAACTCGAAATGATCCTCCTGCCTCAGCCTCCTGAGTACTGGGATTACAGGTATGCACCACCATGCCTGGCTTTCAACTATGGATGTAAATGTGAGCCAAAATAAAACTTTCCTTTAAGTTTTAGATGTCAGGTATTCTGTACCAGTGAACAGTGAAATAACTAAGACACATACAGGGGAACAAAAAGATAAACAGAAGTCCTGCCCTTAGGGAATCTGTTACCCAGTAAGAAAGCCATTCATATATAATGACAATTAGAAAATAGGGCAGAGTGAGTGTGTGCTGAACAGTATGGCTGCCTGAGCGAGCATCTTCCAGCTCCTCAGCTAGCGTATAGCTGACAAAGCCTTGCTGGAGGGCCTAGACTTGTGTACAGATGCGGAAGCAGCACGTAAAGGTGTAGAAAGGGGAGCACTGGGGCTGGGCGTGGCTCAGTGGTAGAGTACTTACCTAGCATGCGTGAGGCCTGGGTTTGATCCTTAGTACCACACACAAAAGTTGATTTTGAAAATCTAGAAATTGTCTTTTAATCTGGACCTTGATGGAAGCTTTGTTTTGCTAAGCAACTGAGTTTATTTTACAATCACCTAAGCTTTTTTTGCTCCCTTCTACTCAGAATTCTAATCTTAGACCGGAAGAAGAAAAGTCTAATTCTTGTGGCTGTAAACTGATTTCACTGGCTCACACTGAAAGAAACCAAGAAGTAAGGTGGGTGCCCAGGTAGGTAGACCGAGTCAGTGATTTCCCCAGGGAGCTGAGTTTTTCATGTTTGCTCTTCTTTTTGTACAGAGTTGGCTTTTTCAGGCTGATCTTTTCAAGATGCTGGGATGACTGCATGCTTCCTTGTTTAAATATAAAATATGAATGGATATCTGTTCTTTCAAGTTAAAAGGGTATTCATAAATCCTGTGATACATTTGCCTGGCCTCTTCTTCAGCTGAAGCTGGGTCACACAGCCATGCTTCAGCTAACGAGTGGTGAGGGTGGGGTGTTGCTGTAGGTCTGCTCAAAGCGGTCAGCGTAGCTTTGAGCAAATGGACTATTTTGGAGGGCATGAATAGATATGGACTCACACTTGGGGAATCTATTGTGAGAAAATTGGAAGCAAGCAGACTGCCAGAGCAGCTAACAATGTTCACTGTAAAATAGTAAAGGAACTTTTAGGAAGACACTTTGGGGGGTTGCGTGGAATAATATTGGAGAATTAAGAGATTAAAACAGGGAGACCATTGGAAAGCTAACCAGCAGTTTTAGAAGTGGTAGTGACAGGAGCATGAATCAACAGGACAGAAACTTTCACAGAGAGACAGACAGATGGACAGAGACCAAGAGAGAGAAAGGGACATAGAATCAGAAAAGTTCAATGTCAGGGAACTCAAAAGAGGAAGGAGTTTTATAGAGGCGGAGAGGGACTGTGGAGAGAGAGTTTAGGTGTAGGCTTTGCCACCATGTCAACACGGAACTGGCCCTACCCTAGCTTTAACTAGCCATCTGTTCTCGGGGTATGTGTCCCTAAGGGGTGAAGACTGTCGAGATGCTGGTGAACTTCGGCACCAAACAGCTTGGAATTCACACCCTGCCGCACCAGTTAGTTCCATTACCCTGGGCTCTCGGGTTCTCTGAACCATGGCGTCAGCAGCATCTCTGTCCTTTATCCAGTGCCAACTATTGTTTTGGTACTTGTTTTAATCTGATGCTAGCAAATATTATGTGCTATAGGTTTGAAGTGTAAAACTGTGATAAATGCAACCAGAAGATGGTTCTTGCAACTAAGTATGATGTTTGTAAAGAATTTAGCTATGTCTGGCAGAGAATAAGGTGCAAATAAGTGATAACTAGGACTTGTGTTATTGACACTGAGAGGTTCTTGGCTTTGGTAATGAGCACACTGTAGGCAGCCCTTGA
>PVJX010004130.1:0-98538 GCA_004027295.1 Dolichotis patagonum | reverse complement strand
ATGTCCAGTTGACTTAATGTAAAGTACTGTGTTGCCTATGTTGTCCTCTTCTGATCTGCTCTGTACTGCCCCCTTTTGTTTTATTCTCTTTAAAAAAAAAAAAAGATTTCTCTACATGATACATGTATACAGCCAGGCGTGGTAGCACATGTCTGTAATCCCAGCACTTGGGAGGCTGAGGCAGGAGGATTTCTGTGAATTTGGGCCAGTCAGGACTACACAGTGAGTTCAAGGCCAGCCTGCATTGCATAGTGAGATCTAGTCTCAAAAGAAAAAAGTCCTATATGCATATAAAGATGGAGGAGGGGGCCCATGACAAATCCCTGGGTATTCTAACAGCTCTTGCAGACATCCAAATAGTCAGATGCTTATATCGTTTATACAAAATGTCACAATATCGGCATAAAACCTACCTCTCATATACTTTAACTCATCTCTAGCTTACTTGTAATACTTAACACAATATAAATGTTGTATAAATAATGTTTATACTGTATCATTTAGAAGACACAAAAAACTGTAGGTGTATAGTTCAGATACAAGTTTACTCAGAATATTTTCAATCTGTTGTTGATGTGTGTAGATAGATGGGGGAGAGGAGTGAGGAGAAAAGAGAGAAATGGAATCAATTTAAAAACTACTGTAAATTAGTGTGGTGGTACATGCCTATAATCCCAGCACTCTGGGAGACTGAGGCAGAAGAACTGCAAATTAAATCCCAGCCTGCTCGATTTAGTGACTTAGAAAGACTATGTACCAAAATGAAAATAAAAATAAAAATAAAAATAAAAATAAAAATAAGAGGGCTGGGAATGTAGTTCAGTGCAAAGGTCCTGGGTTCAATCTCCAGTGCCACAAATAATAATAGTTATATAATAATAGTAATCAATTTTTAAAAATTGCTCTAAATCTGTTGGTCTTGAATTCCAATCTTTAAGTTACATTCACTGTTTTATTCCAAACAGGTCTGGTAGCAGCTCTTCTGTGCTTTTTCAACCAAACATTTTCAATCCTACAAAAATGAACACCTTACTTAGTGAACAGGTACCGACCTTAGAAAGCTATTCCGCGAACACCATCTGGATTAGATTGGTTTAGAGGTAACTGGATCAATCCCCATTTTCCCCAAGCATCTAAACAAAACACCTTTTCTTTTCTTTGGGATTCCAGAGCAAACCCCCAACCCTACAGCCACTTGGCGATGAAGCCGGGATCTCAGTGCATTTGATAACTTAATGCAACTTTTACCCGCACTTAAAACTCAGATATGAAATCTATACTTGTGCTTTTCTGCTTGGAATTGGCCAAATTAGTGGCTGTTTCCCTGTGTACAACAAAGGCTCTCAGAAACACTCAGGGTCACTAATCAACCAGAAGGACCAGTAGAGCCAACCCCAGACATGAGGGGAGGGAGGTGCTGTCTCCCAGCCCACCTCCCGCATAGCTTTCAGGTCGGGGCAACTCGTTTCACCTCTGCCTACTTTCAAGATGTGTAGGATGATCAAGGCAACCATGCTATGTTCAAGGTAGAAATTAAGACGGGAGGGCATGTATTTAGTGTTTTATTTCATTAACTGGAAAATTATATAGTAATTTCACTGCTCTTAATAATGATACCTTTCTTTTCATTTTAGGGATGATGTTTCGAGAGCAGCATTATACACCTCAAAAGCTATTTTGAAGGTGAAAATGATTGGGGTGGGAAGAGGATAGCTTTGTTGTACTCCTGACTGAACATGCTTTGTTCCCTGAGTAGGCACCAAAACCAGTGCCCTAAGTTCCTAAAATTTCAAATAGATGTTAACAGCTGCTGTGAGCACAGGGTGAGAGACCAGCTGACTCCCTCATAGGCTCAGCAGAGGACTGCAGACAGGTCATTCTGCCTCTGTTCTTTGGACTTAAGTAAAGGAAAGGCCACCATGTTCTTTCCCTTGTATTCTACAGAAGCAGAGGGGCCGGATCCATAGTCAGCAAATGTACAGAAATACAGGCGCTTGCATGGTAATTAGGCTGGGCTGGCCTCACACCGCAGGTTCATCCTTAATTGACTCCCTGGCACACTCACCCCAAGGCTGGTTTGAAACCTTCCCTAGCAGGCTCAGGTACGTGGAGAGGCCCCAGCGACCCACGCTCTCTGCATTCCCCTGTGGGCTCTTATTCACTTGGGTGTTTTTGTTTTGGTTTTGGTTTTGTTTTACTGACCTGGTTCCTCCAACTACCCTCATCCTATTCTCCATCCATTGTCTTATTTTGGTCCTTGGTCCCTGACTATCTTTTGGACATACAAGCTGAAAGGCAGAACCCCAGTTCAGTGGTGGATAAGATGACAATCAGACCCCCAGGTCACTGATGGATAAGATGACAGTCATTGGTGTCTACACGGTCACTTCTTGGCAATGGTGGATTCTGCTTTTGCAAACCAGGCTTCTCCATCACATACTTCTAGGGCTCCTGGACGTGGGAAATATGGTAAGAAATTCGAGTCTCCTGACCTACTGTTCCTCCAGCTGAGAACAGGACAGTGCTCAACCTTCCTATTTCAGCTTTCATACAATAAACAAGCGTCCACGTCATGGCCTACTTCGTGCCATGCTTTTCGCATTTAGGGTTTTTGGTTATGGCTGTGGTTGGTGACTTCACTGTTTAAAATGGCCTCTAACTATAGTGCTGAGGTGCTGTCTAATGTTCCTGAGTGATGTGGCTAGCGGAAAGTACATATTTAAGAAGTTTCATTGAGGCAAGAGTCCCAGTGAACTCTGGCTTCTGGTCCAGGCCTTCCCAGATTGACAGCTCTTCTCATTACAACTTGAGTGCAGGATTTTGGAATAGGGAGTTTTTAGTCGCTTCCCCATCACTGTGACACAATACCTGACATCCATAACTTAAAGGAGAAGGATCTATTTTGGCTCATGTTTGAGAGGTTTCAGTCACTGCATCGTCAGCTGGCTCCATAGCAGAACAGTATGGCAGAGGAGCATAGCAGAGGTGAGCTGCTTATGGCATGGTGGACAGCAAGCAGAGAAAGAAGGGAGGTGCTTGGGAGGGAGATACACTCCTCCAGGCCTCGCCCAGTGACTGCCTCTTCTGACCAAACCCCACCTGCAACAATAAGCCGGTTTCCCGCAACCCAATCACCTTCCAAACACAGGAAGCTTGGGGTGCCATTTTAGATCTAAACCATAACAGGGAGGAATTGCTCAACACCTCTCAGTTCCATTAAAGTTTGTTTACAAAATTATGCTCAAGTTTATCTTGAATGTACAGAAAGAGATGGGTTGGCGAGAAATAGGGACTCTGCCTGAATTAACAAATTTGAGCTAAAGAGAAATTGGATCTATAGGGAACTCAAATCTCTGAGTGTTGCTAGGTGTGGTGGTGCACGATTGTGATCCCAGCACTCAGGAGGCTGAGGTAGGAGGAGCACTGTGAGTTCAAGCCAGCCTGGGGTCCACAGTAAGTTCAAGGCTGGCCTGGACTACATAGTGAGTCCCTGTCTCAAAAAACAAAACAAATAAGCAAAAAAATCTCTGGAAGCCAGGCATAGTGGAGATTAAAAACCAGTTGCTTGGGGCCGGGGATTTAGCTCAGCAGCATAAATACTTGCCTGGCAAACTCAAGGTCACGAGTTCAATCCCTGGTACAAAAAAAACCACAAAAAAACCTAGTTGCTTTACTTGATAGACTTAAAGAGGAAACAGCCAGGACTGGAAACCATGCCCTCTTCTAGCACTTGAACAGCATAGTTTTGGGAGACCTGAAGGCTCCAAACTAGAGATTCACAGTAGCTGGAAGGCGAAAGTGCTCACTTATCCATTCATTGCTAAAAAGACCCAGTTGTGACCCCAGCCTTAAGGACAAGAGTTGCCAATTGCTTATTGCACTTCAGCAGATGAATGGTGCAATAGGGGAAGCACAGGACATACACGAGGGGTTTGCAAAATGTACCTGACCTGCCCTAGAGGTAAGAAGGGCTTCCAAGTGGGAGGTGACGCCTGCAAAAACAGCAGAAGGTGACCAAGTAGAGAGAATCCTCAGGCCTCGGGGACAGATCTGCAGAGACTTCAAGCAAGCTTCCCAGTGTTCAACAGAGCTGGAATGCAGGGTAGGATGTGGGAGTACAGGCTGGCAGGAAGCAGTGCCTTGTAAAAGGGTTTGGATTTGCACCCGAAGGCAGGTGAGACCTACTGCAGGATGGTGTGCAGCAGGTGATGCTGGGCAGATGTACAAGCAGAGAAACCCTGGGTGGCCAGTGTGAGTGGACCACAGAGACATGAAGGAAACAGGAGATGGATCTTTCAAGGAAGACACGAAGACGGATTTCACTGGGACAGTGTAAGGCAGAAGGATGCAGAAGGGACTGAAATTAGGGTTATTTCATGGGTACAGGGTCTGGGTAATCACACAGGGTCCCGCACAGTGAAGGGACTTGTGATTGGCTTAATGCTCTGCTGTCATCAACTTGACATTCTTAATTATTTTTCAACTTGTGTGTTATCAATGTTCCAAGGGGCAACAGAGCATGCGTATGGGGAGAAACCTGCCGTGTGGGTTACAGTCATTCCTAGTCACCTTCTTCCCACAGAGCAGAATCCCAAAAGACCCACAGTGGACAGAGGTCCAGCAATACCCGAGGAAAGCACAGGACAAGCATGTTATGTTACAACTGAGTCTGCAGCAGATGCTGACAGCTCTAACGGCCCGTACTGTTCAGAAAGAATCAGAATGTGCTTCAAATGTTAAAGGAAGGTAATGGCATGGCATGCTAGGAGCCAAGGGCAACCAAAGGTCCTTGTTCTATCCTCCCTTACTCTTTTTACTCTGCTTATTAGCCAGCCATTTACACAGTATGAGCAACAAACTCTGAGTGCATACAATTACTTTAAAAGTTGTAACAGTGAAAGCTACATTGCCATTAATCTCCCTCAAAGTGCTTCCCCTCATTTTGAACACTTATTCTACCATTCTTGCCATTTTCGGAAGCACTTCCAGAAGTCTGCCTTGTTCAGTGTTCTTACAAGGTGCGATGAGAAATAGGGAAGCATCCAACAGAAAGACAAGCCGGTAAAGCATGATGGATGTGTTCTCGTCCTCCTCCCTTATTCACAGGATTTGGCACCGTGTGACCTCTGACTCTTCGCCCAAGTCAAAATGACCATGAAAGGGTAAATGTTTTGAACATACAACTAAAGACACTCATGAAAGAAGACTCCAGAACTGCTTCAGAAAGTGGTAAGGATGGTGGGATAAATGTGCATCTGTATCAGGGGTATTTTGAGGAAGATTAATGGCATTGTGTCTTTTACTGTAATGAAATTTTTAAAAACTTTTAGACATTAGCTATATTTTTCTAACCAAACCTCATGGGCTAGAAATGATGACAGAGAAGGAGAGAGGAAGAGAGAGGAAAAGGAGCCCCCAGTTCTTTATCCTTGGGGTTCTTCCCGATTTACCATTAAGCCAAGGGCAGAGAGGGACAGCAGAAGGTGCAGGGATGAAACTAGGATATTTGGACAGTTTCCTTCAGTACTCTGACTGTCATAATGAGAAAAAAAACATGAAAAATATAAATTGTATCATTCCTGTGATTTCACAGCCAAGTTATACACGTATGTATAAATTGTGTCTGTTCTGTGACTTTTTTATCTCCAAGTTAAATGCTCTTATAGTTAAACTGAAAACTGGCACTGTACAATAGAAAGACAAACGGTTGTGCTAATCATTAATACATTAACTTTTTTTTAACTCAGGAAAACATTAAATGTATAACATCATGACAAGGAAAGAGAGACAGAGAGAGAGAGCATAGAAGAACGGATTATATTTTAAGTACCGCTGGAGGGAGGGTGGGGATAGAACCAGGACCTTATGCATGTCAGGCAAGTGCTCTACCAGTGAGCTACAGCCCCAGCCTAAGTAACTTCAACAAAATTTTTCTTCTGGTTTTGGAATGAGGGACTCGCCTTATTTTACTGACTTTTGGCAATGCTGGGGACTGAACCCAGGTCCTTGGGCATGCTGGGCAAGTGTTCTACCACTGAGCCACACCCTCAGTCCCCTCTCATTTTTATTCTGCACCAGGTCTGGCAGCTGGTCATGACTGTGAAGAAGATGTAGAAGCTCAAGTGTGGGTGGTGGGGACCCTGGGGACCCTGGGCATAGGGAGGGGCAGGGTTGAGGCATGGCTGCTGAGTTTTGAGCTGGTGGTGCCATTTGCTCTGGAAATCCAGCACCAAAGAGCGGGCTGTGTGATTCTGTTGTGCAAGAGGCTGAGTTTACCCTGCCCATGGGGCATCTCAGAGGGATCCGTGGTCAGAAGTTCTGAGCATCACCTTGGGGGAGGAAGACCAGCAAGTCACCTGTACACGGATGGTGGCTGAGCCTAGATCAATGGCTGTGTGACAAACTGTGTGGATGGGGACACTGGAAAAGGCAGGCATTTAAGAGGTGAGACAACAAACAAGGCCCCTTGCAGAGATGGGAGGAGTGTGACAGGAGGGACAGGGAGAGATGACAGAAGCCAGGTACTGCAGGGTTGACCTGGGAGGTTTTACTAGCACAAGTGATCTGGAACAAACTCTGATGCAGATGGTCATTTATAAAATAAAGATAATGACACTCATCTCAGGGGGTCACAGAGGAGAATAAATGAGCATGAAGCACGCAGACCCCACAGTATCAGACTCCTAAGGCTGTTGGACAAAAGCTGCTGGAGGCTTGGAACAAGAATGACAGATTCACACTTCCGGAGGCAGAAGTGTGAGATGGAGGCAGAAGTGTGAGATGAAGGTGTGGGCTGGCCAGACTCCCTTTAAAGACTCTAGGGAAGGATAAGTTCCAGGCCTTTCTCTCAGCTTCTAGAAGCTTCTAGGCTCACGGCAACAGGACGTCAGTCTTTATGTGACATTCTCCCTGTGTACTGGTCTCTATGTCCAAGTTTCCCCCTTCTTGAGGACAACAGTCATGGTGGATCAGGGCCCACCCCCAGTGACCTCATTTTAACTTGATCACCAACTAAGGTCACATTCTGAGGTACCAAGGGGGTTCAGACTCCAACATGTCTTTTTGAGGGGACATAATTCAGCTCACAGCAACTCCTCTGCCCAGCATCGGCTCTGGAAAAAAATGTTCGTCTTTATTGACATTACCTCCACTCTTTGTTGTTTTTGTCAAAGGCATGCGGAAGAGCCCAGCAAAGGGACTCCCTGAGGCTGCGAGCGAGCCATAGTCTCCACCGCACTGGCAGCCCAGGTGGAGGTAAACAGATGAGGTAAGAAGAAGGAACAAAGGAAAGAGAAGGACATTTTCTGATAAGGAGCCCCAAAGATATCTGGACAACAGTGCAGATAGGGAAAACCGCCCCTAGCCCATCCTCCCTCACTTCTGCCCAGGGACCAACGGGAGGTCTGACATGCCAGGAGGCCACATGAACAGGGCCCCGTCCACCACACACTGCTCCCACACACACACAGGAAAAAAGCCAAGCTTGGCTCACTTCTTAAATCAACCAGTAATTCGTGTCTGTGGGGTAAGGTCTTTGCTAGCAGCAAGGGGCCTGCCTCTGGCTGCCAAGTTCTAGTCTTCCTGGAAACAGGAAGGACCATGTCTGATCCAGAGATGAACGGTAAACAAGGTGACTTGCCAGAAGGGCCAAGCAGGGAATCACCTTAGCAGGAATGATCCCTGGGGCCAATCCATGGGAATTATGGTTCCCAGAGAAAATCACGCAAGGAGCTAAGGTGAGCCAATGCTCGGGGGAAGGAATTTCTGTTTTGGTAGAGAACCGAAAAGAAAATGTTGAAAGTGCAGCAATGAGCTCTGCGGGCTCTGTGGCAGCCCTCGGCCAGGCTGCAGATGGGCAAAGGCTGGCTCTCTCCCCACCCTCCTTCTAACCCGAAGCCCCTCCCAGACCCAGCGCTCTCCTCACGCCATCCTAACAGCAGAGAGATATAGGTGCTGCCTTCCCTGGGCCTTTCCTCTTGCCTAAGTGCCAGGCTCTAAGCCTTTCCTTTTCCCCCTCTTCTGCTTTCGGACTTGCTTGTCCTGAATTCAAAACTCTTCTAGCCTTGCTAAGCAGATGGCTAAGTGAGAGGACCCATGAATCTCAGGGGGTCAGGCTGATGATGGCTTCTGTGACTTAAAAAAGGCCTTTACCCCACCTCAACCAAATAATCAATGATATTTACTTCCAGATGATGCAGCGAGCACCAGGTCATTCATCTGGTGTGATGCAGCCAGAGCAAAATACTCTGGCTTTGACAATCCTGCTTCAAATGCATATGAATACAACCAGGAGTAAACAACAAACAAAGGGGAATTCTACAAAATATGTGCCATATATTCTTCAAGAATGTGGTGTTGGTCAGTTTTGCATTACTGCATCAAAATACATGATGCAATTAACTCATAGAGAGAAAAGGTTTATGTAACTCATGGTTTGGGAGGTTCCAGTTCAAGACTGAGCAGTGTCACTGCTTAGAGCCTCTTGTGAGGGTGCAAGATGGCAATGACAGGGAGCACCCAGGGGAGAAAACTTCAAAACAGAAGTGGTGAGCGAGCCAGTGAGAGAGAGAGAAGAGAAAGAGAAAGACAGAGAGAGAGAGAGAGAGGGACTAAGTGGAGGGAGGGACTAAGGAAGGGAGAACTGGAGAGAGAGAGAAAGAAAGACAGAGAGGGACCAGGATCCTTCAATCCCTTTCAAGTCTCTTTCAAAGACACCTCCAGTGACTTAAGGAAATCCCACAAAGCCCCATCACCTACAAGGTCCCACAGCTCCTAGTACTGCTACTGGAGGAACAAACTTACTTGGGCCTTCAGGAAACATTCAACATCCAAACTCTACGGCCAATGCCATGTCATGAAAGATAAAGACTGCAGAACTGCTCCAGGTTAACAGGAGCCTACAGATTCATGGCAACTCAAAATAACACGTGCTCTGGGATGGTCTTTTGCTCTAAAGTACAGTCAGCTATCCACATCCGTGGGTTCCATAGCCATGGATTCAATCAACCACAGACCAAAACTCTTTCTGGGAAAAATATCATGTCTGTACTAAACACACACAGACTTTTTTCTTGTCCCTAAAGAGTACAGTGAAATCACTATTTATAATAGAATTGACATTGCATTTAGTGGCGTAAGTCATCTAGAGATGACTTAACACAAACAGGAGAATGTTCATAAGTTAAATGCTAATATATTCCATTTTAGATCAGGGACTTGTTCCTACAGGGAGTCCTGGAACCTGTGCCCTTCGGACACAGGACAACTTCACATTTTTGTGATAACTGGTGAAATCCAACCAAGGTCTTTAGATTAGAAAATACCATCATAGCAGGGTTAATTTCCTGATTGTGGTTACTATCTTGATGGTGTAAGAGTTTGTCTGCGTTCCTAAGACACACACAGGGATATTTAGGAGTGAAGGAGTTCCTGTCTGTAATTTAGAGAAAAAGAATAAGGCAAGCATGGTAAAATGGTATTATTAGGGAGTTTGAGTGAAGGGTACAAAGGACATCTTTGTACTATTTTTTCAATTTTTCTGTGTCTGGAAAAATAGCAATAAATATTGAACATTGAATAAATAAATAGATGGAAGAATATGCAGTGCTTTCCAGAAGGTCTCAGCGTTGACTGGACATCAGAATCAACTCAGGAATTTTTAGAAAATATCAGTGCCCAGTCCCCAGCCCAGGGATTCAGGTCTAATTAGCTTCCAGATGTCAATATATCTGAAACACATGGAAGATGTGAACACCAGATAATTCTAGAGTGAGCCCAGAAGAATAACTAGCAGCAGTTTGGTGGTTGATAATATCAGGTGAGAGAATTCCAGACTGGGACTTTCTGAGCCCTGATTCAAGAGCTGACCCTGGGGGCAACTTGGTGACTCAAAACAGGAATGCAGCTGTGGGCTGAATCTTGGTCCTGCCACTAGGAAGCTCGAAGACCTTCAGTGAAATTCCCTCAAGCCTGGGTCTTCCCTGCTGTGGAAGGAGGACTAACGGGATCTCGTCCAAGGTTAATGAGCATCTAGGAAGAAGATGCCCAACTCAACTTGTTAGGTGCCTGGCCCCCGGTGTGGGGTTTACACAGCGCAAGAGCCTGTGGCAACCAAATGGCAGAAAGGGATTTGGATGAGTACGGCTGACTGACTTCTGGCATTGCAGCCAGGTCCTGCCAGAGTTACACTGGCTTCCTGCAGTTCTCTCCCTTCACAAGTACTGAAGTCTGGGAGGGTTCTCGAGAAGGCAGGTGAACGCCAGTTGTCCTCTGAGTCACAAGCAGACAAGCTGGAGAAGTCAAGCTCCCATGGATAAACTGAAGCACCCATCACTGGTCTTTCATGAGGCAGGCCTCGCCCAGTGTCTTCATCTGAATTCTGTTGCTGATAATACAACACCACAGACTGTGTACCTTGTAAAAAAAGAGGTTTCTTTGGCTTGTAGCTCTGGTCCAATGTTGAGGACCTGCATCCAGTGATGCCATCACATGGCAAAAGACAGGCGTCCCACAAGAGACCTAACCAAGCTGGCTTCACAACAGACTCACTCTCAAAGTAACTCATTAATCCATTATCCATTCATGAAAGTAGATAATCACCTCTTCAAGGTCCCTCTTGGTCCTATGTCTTAATGTCTCATAAAGAGAATTAAATTTCAACCTGCCTTTTGGAGGGGACAAGCCATACTCAAACCATAGCATCCAACTCGGGGTGGGGGGTGGGAGGGGAAGGTGCCCTCACCAGAAGATGCCACACCAGGCCTGAGGCTCCACCCTGATCCCTGCCCTATCCAATGCCCTGCACTAGATTTCCCCCAGGCTACACTGCCCAGAATGGTGGCCACAGGCCACACTCGGCTCCTAGGCACTTGGGATCAGGCCCGTCTGAATTCAGATATGCTATAAGTGTAAAAGACTCACAAGACTCCCAAGTCTTCACAAGCCTACCCAAGTCTTCAAAAAAGAAGGCATAAAATATCACGTCAATAGTTTTTTTATATTGATTAATGTTAAAATAATAGTATTTTGATACCATGGGTTAAATAAAATGTACTATGGAAGTTCATTTTACCTCTTTACTTTCCTTATGTGGCTACTGTCACATTTAACAGTATAAGGATTAAGTAGCTCTGTGCTAACGTCTGCATGTCCTTTGATGACTTGCTTTCTTGGTGATAATTAAAGTCCAGGAAGGATTTAGTATGCAATGGAACAGCCATGAGCCCTGAATACTCTTCAGAATTCCCTTTTGGTTCTTCTGTAATTCCTACAAATTCTCTCCCCCATCACTGAAATGTAGATACTGAAAGAAAATGCTCAATCTTCTCAGCTTGCTTGAGTACTAATAATGATAATTACACTAATTTAAAACCTAACCTCCAACTCTGCAATTTTAACCCAGTCTATAAGACTGAATCACAAACATTTGACATTCTTTATAGTGGAGCTCCCAATTAATACATCAGACTGCCTAGTCCCTACCTAATAATTTATCTTCCCACAGAATGAGAATATGCAAGTAATGAAGATAAATGGTACAGAGTAGACTTTCATCAAAGAATACTTGGCAATAATAAGTCACATTCCAGAAGGTTCCAGAAGGTTCACAGAAGACTATAGTTTGGGGTTGGTTTGTAGGTCACTATTGATTATCCCCTAATGATGAAGCTCCATGGCTCATGCTTTAGCTCACACAGAGGAGAAGTGAACTCAGGAAATTTTCCTTAATCAGGGCTTCCTCACAGTTTATCTGTGTCTATTTCCAGAGACTGACCTTTTTGTGCAGAATCTGGTTTTATCCTTCAGCCAGCTTGGTATAATCCATGCTTTACACGGGGGTTCCATGTCAAATTTCTCAACATGAAAAAATAGAAGGGGATACAGTGGAATTTTCTGGAAACCAGAAAGAAAGAAAATAGAGGTTGTTTTGTTGAGAATGGGTGCCATTAGATGTAGGACCCAAATGAGTGGTTTGAGTAGAAAGCTACTCGGCACACAGATAGTTGGCTGGCAACATACTGAAAAGTTTTCCCAGCCCAGAACCTATCACCTATTTGTGGTTCAGAGGAATCCAGGGCTTGAGTATGATGCTCTGTCTCTTTCTTTTATAAGTTGATTACATAATCTTCATTAACAAGAAAAGCCAGAGAGGAGGAGAACCAAAGGTGCACTCTACACAATAATATGTGGTGAGAAAAATCACTGTCTACTGTTCAACATCCGGAAAAGAAAACTAGGAAAGAGCATCTTCACATGGAAGTTTTTCTGGTATCTGTACCCAGAATTAACTAGGTACTGCTTAGATGAGGCATTGGGGAAAATCAGTAACATCTCTAGGCCTGCATTTTTCAAAACCATGTTGATAAAATCAGTAGTAATTTTTTTACAACATGATTCTCTGTAAAATAAATTATATATACATATACATATACATATACATATACATATACATAGTCATTCTTGTATATTTGCAGAGCTCATTCAACTAACATTAGGGAGAAAATTTATGTTTGTGTCAAATACACATGGACTCTTTCTCTTGTCATTTACCCCCAAACAGTACATTGTACCAACTATTTACATAGCACTTTCAGCATTATGAATAATCTAGAGATAAGTTAAAGGGTACGGGAGGATGCGGGTAGGTTCCACACAAGGATGTCACACAGGGAATTGAGCATTTGAGGGTTTGGGCACCTGTGAGGGTACCTAAGAACATGGTAACTTTTTATTAAGAAGGTGTCAAGAGAACAGATGCTTTGGCGTCTTACTGTGAAAACGGAGGTCCCGCAGCAAAATGAGCAGGGACGAAACAATGAGCAAAGCCCTCCCGCTGGATGGCATTCTTACATCACCCACTTGAAAATTAAATCTGAAACAGAGTTCTGACAGGCCTGCTATTTTCTTCCATGCCAAGAGCCACACAATAGACCCCCCCTTTTTTTTTTTTGGACAAAGCTCTTAAAATGCTTGGAAATTCAGATGGACTGAGTCATGAAGCTACACAAATACTGCACACCCATTCCTGCTGGTGCCCCACTCCCTCTCTTGGAAACAATACTATATTTTCTGTGTTTGGCAAAAGGAAAGAAATATTTTGAGTAGAGTTGTGACTTGCCTGTACAGGGGAGGGTGGGTGGAGCACAGTCTGAAAGTGGGAGCTGTCCTGAGGTCTTGTGACCTCTGAGATGAGGTGGTGACTCTCTTTTCAGAAGAATGTGGGACTCTCCTACTCAAGGTGACCTTGGTGTTGGGCTGAATTCCATGACCACATGAGCTCTGAACGTGCCTACGAAGTATACAAGTATGCATGCCCTTTTACAGAGAAGTAACCCACACATATACGAGTGTGCCAAAGCTGCCTTGCACACACGTGTGCAGAGGCTCGTGGGGTGTGCACAAAGGGACAGAAAGAGTGAGTGCAGGGAAAGCAGAAGAGGAGACACCAAGGGGAAGAAGACCTTGCTTCAGTTGCCACGACTTCCCCCCTCTTGGGGGGACTGAGAATGGCCCAGCACCTTTGCTCTGAGCTACATCTGCAGCCCCTTTTTATTTTTTATTTCAGACAGGGTCTTGCTAAATTGCCCAGGCTAAGTTTAAATTTGAGCTCCTTCTGCCTCAGCCCCTCAGAGTACTGGAATAACAATGGGCTACCACACCCAACTACTCTGCCTTTTAAAAATGTAAATCAAATTGCCCTAGCTGGGCATGGTGGCTCAGACCTGCAATACCTGCACTCTAGAGGCTGAGGCAGGAGGATCATTGCGAGTTTGAGGCCAGCCTGGGCTACAAAGTGAGTTCAAGACCGAACTGAACTATATAGTGAGACCCTGTCTCAAAAAGACAAAACAGAAAACAAAAACAACAAACAAACAAAAAACACATTGCCCAAGCCTCACACTGTGGTTTCACTGAGATTTCAAAATAATTGAGATGTATCACAAATGAATGCCGACTTGCACAACTTGTACAACATCAGGGCTGAACACCTCGCAGAGTGGTGTTTTGCTTTGGCACTAATGATAACAAACACCTTACAGGGACCGGAGAGCAAAGGTCCCTTGGGCTGCAGAATGAAAGCTGGGCTTGAGGACAGGAGCCACAGAGTTGTGTCACAGGACTCCTGACACAACTTTGCCTCTGAAACTGTGTTCACTTTCTTCAGGATGCAAAAGTGAGGACAAGTCCTCTGCACTAGCCCAGGGTTCCTCAACCTTAGCACGAGGACTGCTAAGGACATACAGGCTGTCCTGGGACCAGATGATTCTTCGTCATGGGAGCTACCCCAGGAGCTGCCGGATGTATAGCAGCCTCCCTGGTGCTGCTCACTAGATTCCAGCAACACCACCACCCCAAACCGTGAAAAGTAAAATTGTCTGCAGACATTGTGGAATATTGCTGAGGGATCCTGGATTGAGAATCACTGGTTTCGACCAAACATTCGAAAAAGTTAACTTTTCATTGACTAAAGTTAGTCAACCACTCTAGAAACCACACAGCCCTTTCAGTAAATGTCACCAAACCCAAATAATCCTCCTTGAGCAGTCAGAGAGAAACACAGGCATCCATGATAAAGGGAGACCTTTTGCCTCACAGCACTGTTTATAGTTTTCAAGAGCCATTACACTATTTAAAAATAATCCCGGGGTCCTCACCATAAAAGGGATAAGACAGGAACTCTGAAGAAAATGATCTTTGAACTTGAACCCTGAAGTTGAAAGAGGCACAAACAGGCACAAATACAAGGTCTGCTCAGCTCAGGAGATCTGTAATTCCACACAGCAGCATTGGGGGCTTAGAGATCCCTGCCTCTCTGAGGCGGAGCAACACAAGATTGCAACCACTCTGATGTGGCTGCAAAATACTTCACACACTGTTTGCTTTGGAAGGAGTGTTTAGGCAATTGAATCTCCAAAAATTGAAAAGGATGTTTTAACAATGAATATCCCTTTCATTTTACAAGCAAATAGACAAACAGAAGCCTGTGAGCCTAAATGTGGATTCAGCGTACCTTTTTTTAAAAACAAACAAAAAAATGGAAAAGGATTGTAAAACTGTGCGCATTCCTCAAAGCAGATCCCTCAAAAGCTGTACAAATTGGCTTTCTAGATAAGATCACGCGTTCTCCTTTCCACCTGTCTCCCTTCCAACAGGCAGAGAGAAGACCTGAGTCACTGCTTTTGCTCAGGACTGGATGATGATTTATGATTTCGAAGCCTGAGAATTTTCGGAAGGAGCCAAACATGAAAAGAATGAAAAGTCTTCTAAGTCAAGAGAAAGAAAAGGAGATGACTTGGTTAGCACAGTGTGGGCTTCTAAGACTCTTGAAACACTCCTCTGAAAGCCATCACGAGCAAGCATCGTGTGGGACCTTGCTGACAAAAAGGGTTATTTTATCCAGATTATTCGCCCACATTGCGGGAGAAAAGGGACTCATTTGTAATCATCAAAGGAATGCTGACAGACTTGAAATGGGATTATACTCTATTATACTCACCCAAATTAAAGATTTGTTTTGAAGATCATTCTTAGATTTCTTCCTCCCTGTTCCTCCAACCCCAAATGAGGCCATTTGTATTCATGGGACATCAGAGGCAGACAGGAAATCAGACTGTTCGCAAACATACATGGCAGACCTAAGAGCCTGAGTTTCGAATTTTATTGTTGCTTCATTTTCTGTACATGGAAAATTTGACTTTTGGGTCACAATGAGCTGTAAGTGTCCGTTCAGTCTCTAACTTGTTAATGCAGAGAGGATCGATGTCAGGGGCCCGCGTGAGCACATGATACAGGTGTCGGACAGAACATGAATCAGAACTGTCCATAGGGAAATGTAAAATCGATGCACAGGGAGAATTGTCTGGAAGCTGTGTGGACATGCTACTAACCCCACAGTCCAAGGCTGTGCTTTGCTTACTATTTTAGAGGCTGTGACATGCCAATCTATTGTTTACTAAATAACAACTCCTTTGTTAGTGTATGTATGTTCATGAACCTACCAAAAGCAGGATCTCCCAGGCCAGGGATGATTCTTTGGAGAAGCCCTGCTTCATATTCAGAATGGTAACTGGTGCCTAAGACAGTCTGGAATGTCCTGTTTTGTTTCCAACAGCACTATCATTGAGTAGTCCCCCTGGAATTGAGGTCTCCTTAGGGAAGACACTTGCATGCTTGAGGCTGAAAGGTGTAAGTCTATGGAAGAGTTCAAATGGGTCAAGAAAGCTATGACTTTAGCTTCCAAAATCCCCCAAATATGTGAGACCACAGTCTCTTAGAGACGTCACTAAGTAGGAAGGCAAAACTAGGAATATGGGGAACGCATTAAAAGTTGCACCATTTTATTTTTTTTGCTAGTCATTTCCTTTCTGTCTCTTGTATTTTTTCTAGACTTAGATTCTTTCTTCAGTAAACACATCCTTTGTAGTTTTTTCAGTAAAGATTTATTAGTGGCAAATTTATCTTTATAATCACTCTTGGAAATAGTTGAACTACGTGTGTACTTCTAGGCTGACAAGTTGTTTGGCTTTTTTCCACACAGAACCTGGAAATTTTCTCTGTCTTCTGGCTCCCATTGCTACTGTTGGAAAGACTTTACAAAGCACATTTTTTTCTCAAATTGCTCTTAAGATCTGCATTTTGTCTGTAGTATTTTACAGTTTTGATATGGTACATCTACAAGTTACTTATCTTGTTTGGGATGCTTGAATCAGAATCTTTCATTAATTCTTAAAAATTATAGGATAGCAACACTGTGTATTTCCTTACCCTCATTTTCCCTAATCTGTTTTTCTGAAATGTTAGTGTTTGTCGAACTTTTCATTCCATCTTCTATGTCTTATCAATTTTCTTCCATATCTTGCATGTCTTTATCTCTTTTGCTTCACCTTTGATAATTTCCCTAGCTTTATTTTCTATCTCACTGTTTCTCAGTTCAGCTACATCTAACCTGCTCTTTTACTATCAAGCATTACATTTCAGTCAATAGATTTCTCACATTAGTAGATATATTTGAGGGTTTTTCTCAAATACACTTCCTCTTTCTTGATAGCCTTTCATTTTGGGGATTCTGTCTTTTATTTCATAGGAACTCTAGTGTTGACTTTGCTGACCATTGCTTATACAGTGTAATTTTGAGTTTTGCATTCACAATCTGCAGGATTTCAGCCCAGGAATCTTACAGAGTCTCTGTGGATGATGTTCCCATGCAGGGAGCATCTTTGTGTTTATTTTGTGGTGCATCTTTACTAGTTTCTCAGTTTAGGTTTCCCACTAAAAGTAATATGACATGCATTCTCAAGAGAGATTTTTTCCCCCCTCCAACCCTCAGTCCAGATTGAGTCTTGTGTCCTCATCATAAAGGCTGATTTGTTTCTCACCCACCTTTTTATGTAGGTGGAGTCCTGCAAGGTCACAGCTTGCTTGCAGAACCTTTTATTCCTACACTCCCTTTTCTCTGGTCTGATGTCCTGTCTCACTGCCCCATGCACCTGTGAAACCTTGACTTTGAGACCATCAAACAGCCCCAATGTGGCCATGGGCTCAGTACTAGCAAACTTCTGTAGTTCTCTGCTCTCTCTTCATTTTTTGCTCTCTGGGTATTCTCATGTTTAATCATTCATGTATGCATTTAAGGGATATTTGTTATATTTTATTCTGCAGGTCTGCATATCTTATGGGGAAATAATTTCAGAATAATTACAGTTTCTTGTCTATCAATTGCTAGGGGCTGGATGTTGTTATCGTTGACAGACGTGGAATGAGCAGTATCTGTAAGTTCTAGGAAAGATTTAGATCTGGGAGATTAAACAAAAACATTACAGTCTAAAGAAATGTTTAAATGAAAACATTGCTTTAAGCTACCTTTGGGAGACCAGAGGAAGATTAAGGCCTAATTGGCCTCCTCTGCCAGCACAAAGGAGAAAGGCACCATGCTACTGTTGGAAAGACTTTGCAAAACCCATTTTTTTCTCAGATTGCACGGGATGGGGGGATGGCATGTAGCAGGTTCGAGGGAAGTTTATACAGCTGCGATTAAGTTGTTTATCTGGGCTTGTACTAAGGGCAATAAGAGGCAGATGAATCTTGTGTTACTTTAATTGCTTGGGCCCATGTTTGAGTGAATAAAAGTTGGACTGGCCAGGGGCTCAGGGCTCCTCTGCTGACTAGATAAAAGTGCTCCTTTTAGCCTGTATGTTAAACTGACTCTGTGTCTCTTTGTCACTAATCCTTATTGGACCCCAGATCAGGGGAACAAAGTAGCAAACTAGGTCCCTGCAAGTGACGTGTCACTGGGAAAGCTCAGAAGATTTGGCTGGTTTCCCACAGGTGGCACCAGGGGCCAATGGCATAGCCGCTACAAGTACCTGTAAATTATTTATTTTCTTTCAGTATTAGAAAAACTGCCTGGACTCAAATCCTTAAAAGTTACTTAACCTCTCTTTGCCATGTTTTCTTCAGTTTTTAAATAATAGTAATAAAGATTAAATCATTTAATGAACATGAAGTTCTTTGAACAGTGTCAGGCATACAGCAATTTATGGGCTTGGTGAAACAGCTATTTTTAATTCACTGATGTCTCCTGCTGTTCTGGGACAGAGTTTTAACTGGACGTGGTGCACCCATAGGGCTCCGTGAAGGCCTGGTAGAACAAGATGCTCCCATCTCCCTTAAAACGAAGGATTAGGATCACTTCATCAGCTACTGTCCAATCTAAGATCCCCCTTGATACTAATATTCTGGTGACTAGGGTTTATGTTTATGAGATAAGCTATTTCCTTATAGAAAGACACAAGTGCACCAGCTCCACAAGTGCACCAGGAGACAAAGAGTATCACGACATGCTGGAGTGCCCTCGCCTGCCTTCTTAATGCATTGTTTACCTTGAACAGTGAGTAGTTAGGACTTTCAAAACTCAATTAGTATTGGATTCAAACCCTGACTCTTAAGTTTTACTTAAGTTTTACACCAGCAGTGGGGCTGGTGAGAGGAGGTGAGGTACATAAAGGAGTGAGAGATGGGGCAGATTTCCCACAGCACACGTGCCCCTCAAACTACTGCCTCTCCAAGAATGCTAGCGGTGCTAAGCCAATGAATAATGACCTCCACAGTTTCCAAATCATGACCTCACCTGTGAAAATAATGTGGGCGTGCATCTCTAATGTAGACTTGTTTATAAACTATACACTGTTCTAGGGTCCATTTAAATATCAATTATAGGTAAAACTTAACTTTTCAAAAGATAGGACAACAAACACAGTCCTTGATCTGCTTGGATTCCATATCCATGGATTCATCCAACTGAAGATCAAAAGTATTTCTTAATTACATCTCTTTCGAACATGTACAGACTTTTTTTCTTGTCATAATTTCCTAAGCAATATGTTATATAACAATTTACATAGTGCCACGGTTTAGATCTAGACTGTCCCACCAAAGCCTCGGGGTTCAGAGGTGGGGCTCTGGCAAGGAGATTGGATCATGGGGCACTCTAGCTGACATGCTGTTAGGAGATACCATTTGGTTGAAGGTGAGCCACTGGGGGTGTGACCTGGAAGGATATATTCTTGTCCCTGTTTCTCCCTTCTCTCTTTGCTTCCTGAGTACCATGATGTGAGCAGCTTTCTTCCACCAGACCCTGCCTTTCTGACTTGGAGTCAGCCACCTATGGACTGAATCCTTTAAAAACCAGACCAAATTAAACCTCTTCTCCTTTGAGTGATGGGCTTTGGGTATTTTGTCTTAGCCATGAGAAAGTGACCAAGACACATAAAGTTTATGTCAGCTGAGGATTTAGCTCAGCTCTATAAGAGCCTGCCTGGCAAGCGTGAGGTCATGAGTTCAATCCCAGGCACACACACACAAAAAAAGGTTTATGTCATATTAGATATTATGAGTAATCTAGAAATGACTTAGAACATGCAGGAGGACTGTGTAGCTTATATGCAGGCAATATGTCATTTCATATAAGAAACTTGAACATCTGGGAACTGTAATACCCATAGGAATCCTGGAACCGAACCCTAGTGCATATGGAGGGAAGCCTCTAGACAAGCCAGAAGCTCTCACATATTTTTCCTATGTTCCAGTGCATGACCTGCAGCTATACTCACTATGGGATGGGAAGATGGGTGATGGGAAGATGCTGAAGGATGGAACAGAAGGCATCTGTTTCCTCGATGGGCCACAAACTGCAGAAGTCGCTCCACGAGCTAGCTAGAAAGGTTACTCCATTCACGGTCCCTTTTCTTCTGGTCTTATTCCTGGAAACGCTCCAAGGCTAAGGCCAGGGCTGGAGGCTTCTTCTGCCCTGCTGCCTCACTGGGTGGCCTTAGGCATGTTAGCTGCCCTCTCTGAACTGATTCTCATCAGGAAATGAGACGAAATACTTGCCTCATAGGGTTGCTATGAGGGTGAAGGCAAATAACACTGAGCTCAATTAATTTTTACTCTTTCCTTTCTGTTTCTCCCCTGAAACGGCTGCTAGGCTGCCCTTTCCCATAGAGCACCTGGGAGACCAAAGCCATCAATAACAGAATCGCTTGTGAGCAGAGACACTTCTGCTCTGCCTCGGAAAGAGCCAGCAGGGCATTTCTCAGATGTAGTCACTTTCCATGGAAACAGACAAGCGGTTTTGGGCACTCACTCTTCATCCCTCTTCCTGTGTGACAGCTGGAAAACTCCTTCGGACATGTGGCTTGCTTTTCTTTAGTTACCAGCTGCTTCTTCATCCCATAAAATGTTTTACAGAGAAGATAACCCCAAATAAAAGAATAGTGTGGTGGAGGCATAATAAAATGCAGAGGCGTATTTCTGTGTGTGTGTGTGTGTGTGTGTGTGTGTGCGTGCTGGAAAGTGATGACAGACAACAAGACAAGCTGGAAAAATACTGTCCTGGTCTCCCTGGTGCTGAGCCTTGGGTTAGGGAGTGCAAGGGGCCCCCAGCCAGCCATGCATGTGTGTGAGTCCCTGGATGCACTGATGCACAGACAGTTGACAGCCCTCTACTCTGGGCACTAGGCTTGGAGTCCTCCACTCAAGCTGCACATTAGAATCATCTGGAGAATATCAGAAAAGAGACCAAGGTCTGGTGCTTCCTAGGTCAATCAGATCAGAAGCCCTGGGGTACAGCTGAACACCCGTAAATTTTTTAGTCTCTCATAGTCACTCTATGTGTTTCTGGGTCACACACTACTTGTGAGCGTAATAGGAAATGGACAGTTGTGACCCTGAAATCAGGAGCTAGCCCCCAGAACTCCTAAGAGCCACTGAGTTACCATCTTCCTACATCCTGCAATTCCTGGCTAGTGAAATAAGGAGCCAGCAGTCATGTTTATTTGTTGTGATGTAAATGACGTATGTTGTAGGCTGGCTTGTGTCAGCCTAAATTCATATGTTGAAGTCCTAAGCTCCAGTACCTTCAAATGCAACCATCTTTGGAGGTGCAGTCTTTAAACAGGTGATTGAGTTAAAATGAGGTCATTAGTATGGGCCCTGATCCAGTATGCCTGATGCTGCTGGAAGAAGAGAAGATTAAGACAGAGGAGCACGCTCACATGGAGGACCACGTGGGGACACAGCAAGAAGACAAGCCAAGGAAAGAAGGCTCCACCAGACTCTGCCATCGCACCCTTTCTGGAATCAGTCTCCTCTGGACAGAATCCTCTAAAAATCGAGCCAAAATAAACCTCTTTTCCTTCAAGTGATGGGGATTGAGCATTTTATCTCAGAAATAAGCCTCAGAAACAACCCTGCCAACACCTTGATTTTGGGCTTCCAGTCTCCACAGCCATGAGACAGTGGATTCCTGTTGTGGAAGCCACCCAGTCTGTGGTGCTTTGCGATGGCTGCCCAAGAAAATGAGCACAATCCGGAACCAAGCACCACTCACTGCTTGCCCGGGCTACCGATGAGAGAGAGCAGAACATCTGCCGGGGGACCACTTCCATCATACAAGGACCTTTCTTGGAGGTCTGAGGACAAAGAAGATTTACAAGGGTCTCGTTTTCCTTGTACCCATCCCCTCTCCCTCCTGCTTCTCACACCCTCCACCATGTGCTACAACCAGGATGAAACCAAACAGGTAACATTATGGTCAGGACTACTTTATTCAAAGTTAGGACAGCTCTCTAGGAACTCAAGCTAGAACTAGAACAACTGTTACCCTTTTCTTTCCCCTCTCCTGCCTCAGGCCTTCTTTGAGAAAAAAAGGAAACACAGAAAAGAAAGAAACGGGAAAGGAAGAGAAGACCCAGCTTGCCTGACCAAAACGACCCAAAACTTCAACAACTATGGAGGGGCCATTGCAAACCAAGTCCAGAGGCAAACTGAAGCCTGCTCTTTAAGGCAAGGCAAATGTAGAGAACCCCTTGTTTCTTATGGCAGGGGCCCCAAGAGGTAACTCACCCTCCTGTCAGCTCTCGCCTCCACAATCTAGCTCCCTGCCTTGGTTTCTAAACAAAGAGCATAATAGGGATTCCACTGGATTTCCATTTGCTTTCTTAAAAAAAAAAAAAAATCAATGATCAGTTTGGACATTTCAGGCCAAATCCTCAATTTGGGAATGCAGTCAAAAGAACAGAAAACTGCATCTCAAAGAGGAAGATGGATAGAAGCCAAGCACATCTGAGGATGGGCTTAAGGATCGGAGGTGCTAATTTTGCATGCAGCGCTCTTGCTTTCTCTGGGATCCATTTTTAATGTGGTAATGATAACCTTCCAGTGGCCTCTAGCAACATCTCAAAATCTTCAGGGAGGAGAAAAACGGGGGTGTTCAGGGAGGCTGTGTCCCAGGAGGCTTGGAAAGGTGATTAGCACAAGTCACAAGCGTGAAGGGGCTGACAGGTTCAGACCAGGGCTTACAGAAGAGTTGGAGAGAGAGAGAGAGAGAGAGAGAGAGAGAGAGAGAGAGAGAGAGAGAGAGAGAGAGAAAATGCCATAAGGAACTTTCCCAAAGTGCTTAGCTCTCCCGAGCTGCCCTATGGTGTGCAGACTATGGCTAGGGCCCCTGATATTTTCACATTTTCTTTTACATGGATACAACATCCTCCCTTCTTCTTTGCAAGGCAAATGGGTCCCAAGCTCCCTCCATCCTCTACTGGTTTTTGATGTTTCCCTTATTTAGAAAACAAGCAAGTGTCTGCATTGTGAGGCTCGCACTTTAGCCTTCAGCTATTGTCCTAGGGCTCTGCGGGGGAGGGTCTGCTGTCTCAGTGTGAGTCTCTGTTCCATTTCTATACACTCCGCCAAGTTCATAAAAAGAAACAGGACTGCCTGTCCCCAGGAACGCAGGCAGCAGGCTTTGAGGCCACAGGGAACTACATGATCAGGATCTCTTTCATTTCCAATTGGATGCTAAGACAGACATTTTTGGAGTTTAGGAATTTCTCTCTGCACTTTCATCACAGTGGGGGTCTTTAAATGGTTCTTAAGTTTTAAGACAAATTAGCCAACCTTGGAGGACTTCATCTTTCTGTCTTCCTGAGACATTTCTAATATCTTCCCAACCCCACATTATACAGAATTTGGGTTTGAATTTGAGTGTGACTACAATTTGAAAGGACCTCGTGTCTTTTCATGTCCCCAGGGAAGATCCCTGAAACTTGCTTGGGTCCCCAGACAGCTGCTCAGATCAGAAGGAAAATGGAGCCTGACTGGATAGACCTGGCAACACCACCCCCTGCTGCTGGCTCCTGGAGTTTGAAACCTTGGAAACAGGATTCCCATGGAAAGCAGAAGGAAAAGGCTTTCATTGTTTTTACTATTTAGAAGAACCTATGTCAAAGCATTGCTTTTCTTCAGGGTATCACCTCCCAGTTTGATAGCTCCAATCCACTGTTACCCAGTTGCCATCCACAGACAGACAATTCCAGACTTGGGTGGTCACCTCTTAGACTGTTACAAGAACTGTAACAGCTTCCCTAAGGAAACAAACCCTAAGTGTCCGTAATCTGTGAAAACAATCTAATGGTTACGCCAAAATTTGCCTGAAGCAGTATTTGTTCAGTGGCAATGATGTCACCAGATGTCAGCTTCTCATTCTTGCTTTACAATATACAGAAAGAAACAGTGGTAGAATTCAGGACTGCTGGCTAGAGCTTAAATCAGCACATACCGAGCTTTTCTAGCAGCCAAGAAAGTTCTATTACAGAAAGAGAGAAAAGGGGTGGGGGTGAGGGAGAAAAAGTTAATAGCATTTGAAAAACCCGATGCATTTCCCCAGCACATTTACCACCACATTTTGATCCTCTGGGGTTTGATTTTAAGGGCCACAGTTTGCTTGCCAAATAGGCATATCTTGGCTCCTTTTGCCAGGCAGGAACACTGCCTTGATATAAAATATTCAAAGCAAAGAACCTCTGACCTAAGGGCTCTCAGCTAACAATGACATTCTCTGTAAGTAAATCAGAAACCCAACTCAGCATGGGCTTTGCCAGTGTTATTGGCCGCGTACTAGTCTCCTGCATAAGTAGGATTGGGCAGTGACACCTTCCACCTTGATTCTACCGAAACAGCTGCGCACCAGGGTCTGTGCAGAGCCTGGACTTGCCAGAAAATCCCTGGAGGCTGCAGAGTGTAGGACTCGGAGCAGCTTCCTCAGCTGGGCTCTAGCTTTGCCTGATGGAGACCCAGGGTCCTCACAGTGGCACGGACATTTGTCACCTTAATCAAGTGCTACCGCCTTATGCATATGTTTCTGGAGCCATCCCCAACCAGAAACTTCTTTCACTATGCCAGGCCACACCTGCCACCTCAAGACTATAAAGACCTTTCGAGGGATCAGAAACAGGGAGGGATCCTGGCATCTTTCGGCAGTACACTTAGGCCCTCGAGTATCTTCTCTGCCCTGTGAGCATCTGCCCATCTCTCTCCGTATCTCCACCAGCCCCCCCCCCCACGTCTGCCTTCTCGGGCTTCTCTGTGACCTGGGCCAGTCTGCTTACATGAGCGCCCTGGAGGCTGACTGGGACGCGCCCTCTCAACGTGGGTGGCAAAAACTAACTTCATCTCCCGGGACCATCGCACGTGTATCTTCTAGTGCTGGGTGCGGCACGGAGCTTGGCTTTAGGGCGCCTCTAGGGAACCTCGGTGCATCAGATGGGCTGGGTGGCTGATGCCGGGAAACTGACGAGGCCAACACAGGGCTAGAAACTCTGAATGCATTACGCAGCCTTCCTCCCGAGGAGGACTCCCTGCTGCCCCCGCCCACGCGCAACCATCTCTATGTCAAGGGCTCCCCACCGACAAGAAAAGCGGCTAGGTGTATGCTTCAAATTCAATCCAGTCCGCCGCGCCCCTCGGGACCTGCCCTCTACCCTCGAGCTCTGCTGGGGCGCACGGCGGAGGGAGGGCGCTCTTACCCGAGAAGTCGGTGAGCGCGGCGATCTCCTTGGAGCAGACCAGCACCGTGCAGTAGAAGAGGCGCAGGAGTTGTCCGGGCGGTTCTACTTGCCTGCGAAGGCCGGGATGCTGCGCGGGCTGGGACGCGGGCGGCGGGCGCGCGTGTCCCTGTAGGAGCATGGTGCTCGGCGTGGGGGATCGCGGAGAGGAGGACGGCGTCACATGGCGGGCACAGTCCGTGGCCAGCAGCTCCGCTGCCCCCCGCCGCTTCTTGGCCCAGGCTACTGGAGCCTCCTCCCCGACTCTGCCCAGCCCGGGATCCCCAGCAAAGGGGAGGGGTCGGAGACCTGGGGCGGGGCGAGGAGCCCCGGGAAGGATCCGCGTAGTTTCCCGGGGAGGAAATCTCCGCGGCCTCCGCGCTGGAAGAGGCGAGGGGGGCGGTGAGAGGAAAGCGCAGCCCTTGCGCTCGGGGAGGCTGCAAAGGGCCGTCGCCGGCGCGCGGCCTGTCCGGGAGGACGCCCCCAGCAGCGCTCCCGGTCTGCGCAACTTGACCGCCTTCCACGCCCGGGTCCCAGCCCGGGAGACGGCCCTGCACTCCTGTGGCCCGGCCTGCGCTGGCCCCGGGCCAGGCTCACCCTGCCCGGCAGCCCCTCGCCGGTGCCCGTGACGCACTTTAGAGTCAGCGCCGCGCGTGCCGCCGGGGCGCTCGGGCTGGGGCAGAGCAGGCACCGCGGGCAGGCAGGGTTCAGGAGACGTGGGGTAGGTAACAGCACCGCCGCCTCTGTCACCGCTGTGGCGCGCGCGGTCGCCAGACCCGGAGCGGACCCCATTTCACCGGCTAGGTGACGAATTCGCCTGCGCTCTGCAGCCGGGGAAAGAAGAGCTGGGGCGCCGGGGCCCGGGTGGTCTCCAAACAGTTCTGATGGCTCGGATCAGGTCCCACTGAACCTCCCCCGAGCGCTGCTTGTCATCAGCGCTGGGGGACCTGACGCTGAGCCGGCAGAAACAGCCTATGAGCGCTAATAATTGGGCTTTGTTTTTAAATGGGCCACAGCATCTTTAGGAACCTCTTGATTACGCGCAGGGCAACCCACGTTGGGACGTCTGGCCCGAAGGCGAAGAGTTCGGGGAACCAGGGACAAGTGCGTGGGAGCCCTGTGGCCGTGCGAAGGGTGCAAGTACCTTAGCGCACAGCGACCGGGGCCCTGTGGACCGCGCAGGCCGGTCCCGGCAGGGCGGTGCCGGCGGCGGGGAGGCACAAAGTGTTCCCAATCACCGCCGGCAGGGCCTGCCAAGTTCACGCCGCGCCAGTCGCGGAAACGTAGATAATGAGGCCCAAGGGCGGAGCCAGGCGCCCGGGCCCCAGCGGGCTCCGGAGCTGCGGACGCCCCAGAGGGGGCGGGGAGGCCGGGAGACTGAGCAGACGCCACTGCCTGGCCCTGGGGCTCCCCTCGGAGGTGGCCATAAAGGCCCGGGAGGGGCGGATGACCTTGGGTTCCGTGCAGTACGCCCCCAGGAGCTGGGTCCGCCTCCTTGGGCTTCTCAGCCTCTTCGCTGTCTGAGAACCGGGTGGCCAATGCTAAAAGTCAGACCAGCTGGACCCGGTCTTCCAGGAACAATGATTTTTAAAATTCACATCAATATAAAACCCAGGGACAGATATTAATATGCACTTTTTAGGCGGGAGAAACTGAGCCTAGGGATGTAGGTTAGGATGCTTAAACGCAGGAGCCACGGGCGCGGGCGCGGTAAGTAAAGCTTGTTCAGAACTCATATCCCTCTTGGGCTTTCTATTTTGTCCACTCAGTCACTCGCCCAGGTTAGATGCGAATGGGAGATCGCTGTAAGCCGGGATCTGTGCTAGGCCCTGGAGGTGACGCCCAGGGAGGGAACATACTGCCTGAAGGCTAGGGACCAGCAGCCCTGGCCTGTGGGTCTGCAGGGCCTTCAGTTGCCAGCGTACTCACTGTGAAAGTGATTGCATCCCGGGCAGCTTCATCTGTGAGGTCCGCAGACCTCCTGCAAGGAGTTAATAAATTGGCCCCATGATGTGCACAAAATGGCCTGAAATATAGTAAATGTTCAGCCAATATTAGTCATTGTTATAGGAGGGAAAACAGACATTGAACACCTAATGCCAAGTGAGCAGAGTCAGGAAAGACAGGGGCCACAGGAGTAACAGTAGCAGGGAGGAAACATTATACAGCAAGATGGGTGAAGATCAAAAGCTGGGTGTCTGGGCAAGATGAACATTTCAGCCTAAGGGGCCAAAAGGAATATGGCTCTGTAGAAGGACCGAGAGAAGTCTGGGGTGGCTGGGCCAGAGGAAAGGGCAGGGCAAAGTGACTTGCACAGTTTAGCAGGTCAGAGCTCAGGAAACTGGTGACCTCCTGAGACACTTCCGTCTTTATCCAGACTTCTTGCTTAGTGGGGATTTTTATCTGAAATTGGCAAAGTGCAAGCAGAGGAGTGATGTGACTGGGCAAAAAATTTGCCTAGCAAATGATCAAAGCCCAGGGTTTGATTGCCAGCAGAGAGAGAGAAACAGAGAGAGACAGAGAGACAGAAACAGAGGGTGGGGAGAATAGAGGAGGAGGAGAAAAAGAGGAGGAGAGGATTACTGAGGGTATGGAGTGCAAGTGACTGGTGACATCAAAAGTGGACCCAGGGAGTATATTCCCACTACCTAAAAATGAAAAGCAGGAACTCAAACAGATATGGGTACCTTGACATTTATTGCAACATTATTCCCAGTAGCCTAAAGATGTAATCAACCCAGATGCCCATCAGTGAGTAAGTGGAAAAGCAGAATGTGAAAATTATTCAGAAAAGGATAAAATTTTGGTACTTCTTTTGAGAAAGTGTCTATGAATTGTACCTGTTGAGTTGGGTGACTTGGATAGAATATCAAATATATCGCTACGATGCTGATGTTGAATAATCTAACAACACAAAATGAATCTGCAAAGAGGGTGCTGAGAGGATGCCATCAGGAGGGCGCAGCTGTGTTCTGGCTTGAAGCTCTGCAGACCCAGCGACTAAGGGGAGAAGTGGCCAAGTGGCAGAGATGTTTAGGAGTGTGGTGGACAGCACCATGTGACCGGGAGGTTGTGGGGCATGAGAGAGTGGAGACTGAAGGTAGGTTCCCTGGCCTCCCTCTGCATTACCTCTTAGGACTTTGCTGTTAAATGGCTAGATTTTAAAGTCCTAAGCAGCGCCCTTTAAGATTGTTTAGTTCTATAAGAAAACTGACTAAATTCATCTTCTCCGCTTCTCACTCCAACTGAAACAATACCTCCTGCCCCATTCCTTGCTCAAAATATTACAGAAGCAAATATCTAAATTCTGGAGCCCTAAAAAAATTTACAGGAAGCAGGGCACAGTGGCACATGCCTGAAATCCCTGCTATTCCAGAGGCTGGGGCAGGAAGATCTCAAGTTTAAACCCAGCCCATTGAGACCCCGTCTCAAAATAAAATATAAAATAAAATAAAATGACTAGGGATGTAGGTCAGTGGTCATATATGAGACTCTGGGTTTAATCCCCTGTATGCAAAAAATGAACAAAATCACTTTCAGGAGACAGGAAAGTGGGGAAGAGAATAGAGACTTCAAAGAGAGGGGGCCATGAAAAGAGTCATGGAAGAGGAAGGAGCTTTTCCTCCATGGCAGTGTTCCTCTAAGTTGCTGAAATATAAAAGCAATTCTTGGCACTCTTATTTCCAGCACAGTTGTAAGGGCTGCCTTCAGTCGAGGATGAGCGAGCAAAGAATAAAAGTGTTTCCAAAATGTTAATACACCAGCCCTTCAAGGTCGCTAACCAGTACACGGCATGATTGGCGGCACGTTACTAAATGAAGGGGGCCATTCTTAAAAATTATTCGGAATCCCAAGATTGCAACAGCAGAGCATTAAAGCAACACTGCACTCTATTCCCCGGGCCCCTGAATGATTGACCAAGTGACATGAAGCTGGCCCCGCTATCTACCAGGACAGAAGAAATAAAGATAGGTAGAAAGGGGATGGGGAGATAATACCTTAAAAAAATTGTACTTTTAAGAAAACTTCAACTTCTGCTACCCAAAGTCACCCAAGGCAATTCAAGTCAGCCTTCCCTTGGATAAACTTAGACCGCCTTCCTTCCAAGACCCGTTACACCCAGAATCCCTCAGGAAAACTCCAAGTCCGTAAATTGGCTTAATTGAGAAAGTAAAGAATAGGAAGCTGACCCTTGGATAAAGCAACAGGTTGAGAGAATTCAAAGAATGCTTAAATTATCCATTTAAAAAAAAGTGGGCTCATACCTGTAATATGTGGGAGCACTTTTCCCAGTTTTTCCACCCCTCAAGAGAAAATGAATGCTCCTCATTCCAGGAAATAATGGATCACTCACCCTTAAGTGCCCACACTGTATTTCTTTGAGTGCATATCTTTTAATTTCTGGCTAATAAAGCCCTCCCTCCTCCTTGCCTCTTTTGACAAGTCCCAAAATTCTCTACAACAGGAGTCGGTGAACCTGTAAATGTTCTCCCAGTGGGGCAGGTTGGCTTCCTCTTCTCAGCTTCCAGAACCTCCTCAGAACCTGTCCAGTGACCCCACTAAGAAACCGAGGACACAAGCTCACACAGAGCAGCCGAGTCTCTTACACAGCAATCAGGGATGGTTGCTAAGGAACAAGCAAGCATTCCCTTCCGCGTGGTGCACATTGGGCCACCTTGCTTCCTCTCATAGGAGTTGGAGATGTGATGTGACTGCATTTCACCAGCATTCATTCGGTGTGTGTGAGGCCCCCTCACGGGCCACTATAATTAGGTTTTTTTTTGCTCTGGACTCTGTTTTCCAGTACTGGGGACTGAACCCAGGGCCTTTGCACTGAGCTAAATCCCCAGTCTTTTGTTTTGTTTTGTTTTTAATTTTGAGGCAGTCTTGCCAAGTCATTGCATTGCCCAGAGTGCTGGGGTTATCTGCATACACTACCACCTTTCTCTCTCTCTCTCTCTCTCTCTCTCTCTCTCTCTCTCTCTCTCTCACACACACACACACACACACACACACACACACACACACACACACTCTCTCTCTCTCTCTCTCTCTCTCTTTTTTCTGGTACTGGAGATTGAACTCATGACCTTGTAATTGTGCTTGCCAGGCAGGTGCTTAAGCCACTGAGTTAAATCTCCGGCCCATAAAATACATTTTTATTTTTACTAGTACATGTCCACAGTACATAATGACTGCATTTGTCGTGAGGTGTTGGTGCGCACACGTAACACAGCTTAAGTCTTTTTCCATCCCCTGCCCCTCCTCTCCCTCCCTCCCTCCCTGCACCTTCCAACTCTGGGTCTCCTTTCCATTTGCAGACGCTCTATCTCCATTATTTTTTTCCTCCCAGTTCTTTTTTTTAACCCCATTTTCCTCTCATTCCTCCCGCTCTCTCCATCTCATTTCCCTTCCCACTTGAAAAAGAGCTCCCTACTTTCTATTATCTTTTATTGTGCTCTTTATGTTTTAGGTTATATGAGAAATATAAGAGAAATCATGCAGTAGTCAAGCATGCATGTCTGATTTAGGTGCATCCATTTATGTCTGACTCAAGTGTATCCTTTGTGCAGAGTGGTGCTTTATTGTATATAAATATGCTCTGTTCTTTTCTTTTAAACACTCTGTCCATCTTACAGTTCCAAGTTCTATCCCTATTGTCCTTCTTCCCTGAGAGCCTGGCTACATCTCTCTGCACATACCTCAGCCTATCTTGGGAAATGTTTGCACTCAAACTTTGGTTCTGTGTCCTTTCACCTAGGCCATCAAGGTAGGGACTATTGGCTTCCAACAAAGATGGGCACGAGCAGCTGTTCTGAGAAGACACACCCACCATGTGATAGCCTCAAAGAAACCAACCTTTAGCTCAGGAGAAGGGGGCCAAATGCTGTCTAGAGGGTAAAAGGGTTATTTTTGAAGAGTGACACATGGTGGGGTTGTTCTTAGAACTGGCACAGCAGAGCCACAGACACAGGAAAGAGTCTGCTAGGTGAAGACTGCAGGAGTTGGGATGCACTAGAGACATTGCATAGAGACGGCCTCCTAGTGAAGGCCTTTAAGAGTGTATGGGCAAGCTGGGTGCAGTGGCACATGCCGGTAATCCTGGCACTTGAGAAGGTGAGGCAGTAGGACCATTGCAAGTTGAAGACCAACCTGCGCTACAAGGTGAACTCAAGGCCAGTCTGAACTGCACAGCGAGACTATTTCAAAAAAGAAAAAAAAGTACATGGGCAGGGGCTCACTGAGGTCTGGGCCTGCAGCCCAGCTAAGGTCAAAGGCTTCTTGCGCAACAGCGGCTCCTGGTGCTCAGATGGCAGTGCCAGAGACCTGAGGCCCAAGTTCAGCTCTGCCACTGAGAGACAGCTGCCCACAGAGGAATCTGATCTCCCTGCCCCTCCTTTTTTTTTTTAATATGCAAAATGAAAAGTCCATTTTGGCTCCATAACTTACTTGAAAGAGAAGTAGGACTTCAGAAAATTGGGTTACATCTCTACTGATCCTTAATGTTCTTAAATTTTCTTAAGTATGTAGTTTTTATATTTGCAGTCAATTTGTTTAGAGGCAAGTCCTATTTTCCTTTCTTGGAAAACTTTTCGGGGAACACAATGAATGGGTAAGATTCTGATACAGGGGACTTTTCAGTGTGACAATCTGGAGGTATTCAGAATAGTCAAGCCTGTCCCCAGAGAAGAGAAGAGATCACCCCCCCCACCTCCTTTTCCCTTCCGGCCAAGGTTGGACGGTTCTGGGTCCCCAGGGAATCCCCCAGGCTACTGCTGGTGACCTGATGCCTTCTCAGACTCTGCTTTCTTGGACTCTCCCTGGAGACAAGGGACACCTGCCTCCAAAGATCCCTCTGCTCAGCTCCGCCCTGCTTTCTTCTCCTCCCTCCCCCTCGGGGACTGGGCCCTCTTCCTACCCAGGTCTCTGCTGCAGACAGGAATGTGTGCTCATGGAAGGACGCTCCGAGCACACTGGAAAGCAGCACCTTCGATTCTGGGCACCAGGCTTGCCCTGTGGGCCGACGTAGCATAGGCAGCGGCTAATACTGTGGGCTTTGTGGTCAGCGCACAGAAGTTCAAACCCCAGCTCTGCAAGTCTGGTACTTGTGCTGTGGGTTGCGGCAGACCACAGAGCTAGAAGAGCTCGTCAGAGTGGACGCTTCATACGTGGGTAGCCATGGTGCCAATCATGTTCTGATTTACGGAGCATGAGGTGGTGTTTGGTTTTAACTTGAGCCTTTTGGAAATATCTGTGATCAAGTGGCGCTTCACCTTCTTAGGTAACAATGGGTACAGCTTCCCACTGGTCCCCCTGGGTGATGGGGTGCTGGGATGGTTTTCTCTGCCAGAAGTTGTCTGCTTCTTCCTGTGATCTAGCTGGGACACTCTCTCCAACCCGACTTCTGAACACCTCCTTCCTCTCTCCTCCCCTGCCCGTCAGCCTCCTCGGGCCTGGCTCGCTCTTTACCCTCTTCCTCTGCTCAGTCGTTTTCCTGTCCTTCTGCCATCTGGGACACACCTCAGGTTTTAGGACCTGGCTTTCCTCTGAAATGCCAGCTGAGTCTGACTTTAGCTTTTCAAGTCCTCAAAAGCTATATGTGTACATAGGTACACAATATATATTTAACCTTTTAAATTCATTTTTATTGTATTAAAATACATATAACAAAGAATTTGCCATCCTAGCCATTTTCAGTGCATGGTTCAGTGTTCTCAAGAACATTGACATTGCTTGTAGGGCCTGGTGGTGCACGCCTGTAATCCCAGGACTCTGGAGGATGAGGCAGGAGGATCGCTGCAAGTTCGAGGCCAGCCTGGGCTACATCATGAGTTCAGGCCAGCATGAACTACATAGCAAGACCCTGTCTCAAAAAACAAAACAAAAACAAACAAGAAAAAGAACACTGACATTGACACCACCATATGGCCACCAACCCTGCCCCCAGAATCTTTTGCAAAATGAATTTTGCAAAACTGAAGCTCTATACCCATCAAACTACTTTTCATTCCCCTCCCTCCAGCCCCTGAAAACCACTGTTCCGATCTTTACTTCTATATATTTGACAACTTTAGAGACCTCATAGAAGAGGAATCATACAGTATGTGTCCTTTTCTGACTGGTTTACTTCCTTGGCATATTGTCTTCCAGATTCATCCACATGGTAGCTTGTGCCAGAATTTCCTTCTTTTCTAGGATAAATGACGTTCATATCATCCATGACATTCACAGTATTCATGTGGGTACTGTGTTAGTCCTTCTAGTGACTTTGCCTCTCCTGGAAGGAAAAGAGAAAAGGGTATCCACATACTGTATGTGTCCAGTTGGTTTCCCCTTGGCAAATGGAGGTTAAAAGTCCTGCGCAAAAATCTGGGAAGAGGGAGGAAGAGGCTGGGAAGGCCAGGCCTGTGGCACAGACAGGTGCTGTGGAGGGAAAAGCCTGAGTTTCAGGCAGGTTTCATGTGCCACACCCTGGAATGCCACAAGAACTGCCAACAGCGACCTCTGTAGGTAGAATGTGAGTTTCTGTTTTAGGAATGAATTTAAAGCAAATATATATATGCATATATATATCTCCTACCATTATTTTTCCATCTTAAGTGCACATTTCAGTGGGATTAAATATCCTCATATTGTTGAGCAACCATCACCACCATCCATCTCCATTTCAAAACTGAAACTCTACACTCATTAAACACTAACTCCCCAACCCACTATCCCCACCCCTGGAAGTCACCATTCTGCTTTCCATCTCTGAAAATCTGATTACTCTCAGGTCCTAGAATAGTGAATAATGCAGTGTTTGTCATCCTGTGAATGTTTCACCTAGCATCATGCCTTTAAAATTCATGCGCATTGTACCACGCATCAGAATCTTCTTTTCCTCCTCTCTTCCTTCCCACACCTTCTCTTTCTTCTTTGCAGTACTGGGTGTTGAAACCAGGGCTTTCACACTGAGCAACAACCCTTTTATATTTCATTATTTTGAGACAGGGTCTCACTAAGTTGCTAAACTGCCCAGACTGGGCTCCAACTTATTGTCCTGCTGCCTGCGCTTCCCAGAGGGGTGGCATTATAGGTGTGCACCACCACACCCAGCTTTATCTCCTTCCACTTTAAAACTGAAAAATACTCTATTGTATGTATTGCCACAGTTTGCTTATCTACTTAACCCTTAGTGGTCATTTGGGCTGCTTCCATATTTTGGCTCTGTGAATAATGTTGTTTTGAAGCCATATAAAAACTAAAATTTGTAGATGATTATTCACAAGGGAAAACTTAAAGTTACCAAAGGAAATTTAATCAATGGCCCCCAAAGAGAATTCACAATCAACAGAATTGAGCTCTAATTAAGGGTACAGGGCAGAAAGCCCCAAACGTGCTCAGTTTCTGGTGTCCTTAGTATGGCCAAAATTCTTCACTGTGCCCCCCAAACAAGCAAACACCCATAGCAATGAAATGAACTCTTAAACTTTTGTTAAAATACTGTAGCTAAATCTAAACAACTTATAAGTATTTGTTCTAATAATTAAACAGCACTTTGAAAAAAAACTGTGCACGTAGTTTGAAAGTACTTTTCCTTTATTCTTAAATAATCACAATTATTTACTAATGGGGTGTGGGAGCCTGTTAGACATCACTATTTCTCCAACCTTGAATTCAGAGTGGGCACCGCCACCTTGACTTCCTGTTCCATGTTGACTTTTGCTTAATCCTTGCTTTTTATCACAGTGACCACTGAAACCCAGATTTGTGAGGCTGTAACTTCAATGAGAAGAAAGCCTTACAATCTAATGTTGAAACTATGAATTACCTCAACTTGTAGTTTGCCTGGTAATGAAATGTCAAGCATTGCTTCTTTATTGCACATAGTACAAATATTCTAAGGCAACCTGTGAGATTCTTTCAGTGTTTTGGCTATGCTGGGAACTAGAAATCTGGATAATTCAAATGTTACCAAGACCTTACTTTTCCCAAGATCCTGAATGAGTTATTCCCTCGGCTGACTCTCCAAACTTCATTGTTTTTTTTTACCACTCTTGTTTCTCTCTATTCCAGGCTGCCATGGTTTGGATATGATTAAACCATGTCCTCCACAGTTTCATATGTTAGAGGATTGTTTCTTAATGTGGTGCTGTAAGAGGTGATCGAACCTTTAAGAAGTGAGGCATGGTGTGAAAGGATTAGGTCACTGGAGGCACAGCCTTCCAAAGGAATTAATGTAACTCTCATGGAACCCTGGTTAGTTCTCGAATTAGCTTTTTGTTATTATAACAAATCCCTGAAATAAATCAGTTTACAAACAGGAAGGGGGTTTGGTTCACAATTCTGGGGGATTCAATGTCCAATTGGCCCCTTGCTTTGGGCCTCTGATGGCACAGGATGTCCTGGTGGGAACATGTGACAGAGGAAGCCCATTCACCTCCTGGTGGCTGGGAGGAAAAGACAGAAAGAGACAAGGTCTCAGAATATCCTTCAAGGCCACAAACTCAGTGAACTAAATGTTGCTACTGGGCCTCACCTCCTTAATAGTGCCATGGGTTGGGGACCAAACTGTTAAAATATGGGCTTTGGGGGTGTGTGTGCCAGATCCAAAATATGTCAGTTACCTTGAGAGCGTTGCTCTAAAAGGCTCCTCCTCCCACTGGTTTCCTCTCCCCCAACGTGAGCTCCCACCTGTGTGCACTCCTACCACAATGCCACCCACTGTGACAATGCTTGCGCCATGCTGTTTGGACTCTGAGTCTCCAAAACTGTGAGCTGAATAATCTTCTTCTCATTACGTTACCCAGGCTTGAATATATTGGTACCTCAATGAAGAACGAATGATACCCAGGAACACTGGCCTCTCTTCATTCCTTCCCCACTATGCTGTTCCCATCTCAGAGTTCCTGCATTTGCTGTGGCTTCCACTCAGAACTTTTGCCTCCTATGGGCTGCCACTGTGTCTCGGCTACTTTCCTCATCACTGAGACATCATATCTGCCATCCCCAACTTAAAGGAGAGGTTTATTTTGGTTCATGCTTTACAAATTTCTGTCCTTGCATGATCTATGGCGTGGTAGAAGGGCCCAGGTCAGTGATGGCAAAACTTTTAGAGACAGAGCACCCATACGGCAACCCCAAACCCACTTATTTATCATAAAGTACCAACACTGCCTGCATGTGCACTGTTATCCAATGCTTGGCTGCTAGACGATGCTGGGGCAACTTGGCTTGCAGGCCAACAGAGAGGTTCGCCACCACTGGCCTAGGCGGAGGAGCACTGCTCATGTCATGGCGTCCAGGAAGCAGCGGAGAAGGGAGGAATCAGGAAGGAGATAAACCCTTGCTGGCCATTCCCCCAGTGACCTGCCTCTTCTGACACAAGCCAGCTACACAACCATAATCCAATCACCTTCCTGAAGCCCCACCTTTACAAGGCTTAGTGGGACCTCCAGCTGTGGACACACCTCGTGGCTTTCCTCTCTTAACTCCTTCAAGCTTCCTGTTACTCCCTGCCACCTCAGTTCCCCTCGCCCACTTTCCTCATCTGCAGGTGCTCATGGGAACCTGCCAGCCATTCGGTCAGTCTTCCTGCACCTTCAGGAATGATTTCTCCAAAACAAATCTCTCTGCCAGCACAATTACATTTGAATTTAGTGATCTGGGATTACTTCAAAGTAACAAAGCAAAATCATAGCTTGATGCAATTGAAATGTTAATGCGCAGAAAGGAAGCAAACTGAATAAAGCTAAGAAAATAATACAAATACATGAAATTGTTCCAATTCAAACAAACAAGGCAGGAATACTAAAAGAGAAGTTAAATGAGGAAATGATGATCATGTGCTGGCACTGGCGCCATCCTGGAGACCTGCACCTCCAAATGGCTCCTACAAGCCTCCATATGAGGAGGAAGCTCTGTATGTCCTGAGACATACATGAGAACTCAAAAGTCAGACTGCAAAGTCATGCATATGAAGGTGGAGGAATTTGTGTCTATATTTTGCCATCTACTGCATCAACTTTCTCATCAATTTTGGGTACAATCTTTATTATATATCAAATTCCTATTCTTCCTGTTTCTTTCATATTGCCAAATATGGCAGGATTTCCTACTTCTCAGGGCTGAGTAATATTCCATTGTAGCTATATATAATATTTTCTTTATCATTCACCTGTCTATGGACATGTAGGTTGTTTCTATAAGTAGGCAACATAAATAATACCACAATGAGTGTGCAAGTATCCTTTCAAGAGCCTGGTTTCCATTCTTTGGGCTATATGTTAAGTGTATTAAGCTAGCCAAAGAAGGAGAAATACTACATGACTCCACTTATATACAGAACCTAAAACAGTCATACTCACAGAACTAAGACTACCTAGGTGGTTACTAGGAGATTACTGATCAGTTTGTATCAATTTTGCAGTTATGCAAAAATCAATTAGTTCTAAAGAGTTGCTGTATAGGTTAATGTCTATACTCAAGAATATTGCCTTATGAGCTTAAATATGTTAAAAGGATAGATCTCACGTTAAGTTTTTGTTTTGTTGTTGTTTTGCTTTTTTGACACAAAGTCTCACTGTGTAGTTCAGGCTGGACTTGAACTCATGGCAATCCTCTTGCCTCAGCCTCCTGAGAGCTGGGATTATAAGCATGCACCACTTAGCCTAGCTTCATGCTAAGTCTTCCTAACACACACACACACACACACACACACACAAACATCTTAAAAACACATTCAAAGGGACAGAAAGAAACTGTGGGAGGTCATGGAAAAGTGTTTTCTTGATTGTGGTAATGGTTTCACAGATCCAAACTCATCAAAGTGTACTCAATAAACGTGCTCTTTAGTGTATGGCATTTATATCTCAATATTGGCATTTTTTATTTTATGGAAAAAAGTAAAACAATATTTCATAACAGAATAATAGAATAATAATAGTTAATACATTGCATATTATTATCTTTAGTTACTCAGTGTACAAGATATGGGCACAAAAATTCTCCAAACAATATTAGCACAAATCTTTTCTTTTCAGTGAACTAAGAGATACTATTAGTATACCTATCTTGTATTTTGTTTTTTACTTTCCTTCCTCTCCCCTTTCCCCATCCTAGTTCCTTTTTCCTTCTGAACAATTTCTTCTATTTCATAGTATCTATTGGACTTTATTTACTCTGTGTTTCACACATCAAAGAGACAATACAATGTTTACATGTGATTCGGATTTCACTTATAAGTATAATCTCAAGTTGCATCCATTTACCTATAAAAGTCTCAAGTTTATCCTTATTTATTGCTGAGTAGTATTTTGTTATATAAAGACTATATCTGTTTAATCTATTCCTTGGTAGATGAGCATTTGTTTCCAAGATTTAGCTATTACAAATTGTGCTATTAGAAACATGGATGTGCCTATATCACTGTATGATACTTTTTAATTTTTCCAGGAAGATACTCAGAAAGGAAATAGTTGGGTCAAAGTAGATCCCTAAATTTAGTTTTTTGAGGGATCTCCATACTGATTTCCGCAGCGATTGTACCAGTCTACACTCCACCAACAGTGAAAAAGCATTCCTTTTTCCCAACAGTCCCTCCAGCATTGGTTATTGGTTGGTTTCTTGATGATAGTCATTCTTTCTGGAGACAGAATCTCAATGTTGTTTTAACTTGCATTTCTCAAATGATTAATAATGTTGAACATTTTTCATGTATTGATTTGCCATTTGTATTTCTTCATCTGAGAAGTGTGTGCATGTTCATCTCATATGCCCATTTTTGGATTGGGTCTTTGAATTTTGAAGGCTTAATTTTTTTCAGTTCTTTATATGTTTTAGATATAAGCCCTAGGCTGGGGATTTAGCTCAGCAGCCTAAGTGCCTGCCTGACAAGCACGAGGTTGTAAGTTTGATCCCTGGTACAAAAAAAAAAAAAAGAAAGAAAAAAATATCTGCACTAGATATAAATCCTTTGTCTGAAGGAAAACTAGCTAAACTTTTTCCTTAGTTTCTTGGCTGTCTTTTCACTCTGTTGGTGATTTCTTTTGATATGCAAAAGCTTTTTAACAAGATGAGATCCAGTTGTTATTTGAAGTATTTCCTGTGTGGTTTGACTTTGTTCATAAACTATGTCTTCAAGATTTCTACTTACTTTCTTTTCCAGTAGATTTAGTGTTTCTGTTTTTTTAGATCTTTGATTCATTTGAATTATTTTAGTTCATGGTGATAGACATGGGTCTAGTTTTAGTTTTCAGTATGTGGAAAGCCAGTTTTTTTTTTTTTTTTTTTTGTACCGGGGATCGAACTCAGGACCTTGCACTTGCCAGGCAGGCGCTTAAGCCACTGAGATAAATCCCTGGCCCAGAAAGCCAGTTTTTGCAGCACCATTTATTAAAGAGGCTATCTTCTTTCCAGTGAACATGTTTGGCCCCTTTATCAAAAATAAGGTGACCGAGAGTCATTGTAGTTGTGTTTGCATCTTCTAATCTATTCCACTTAGCCTCACATCTGTTTCATTTGTCGGTATCATGCTGATTTTATAATAGTAGCTTTGTATATAATTTCAAGTCTGGGATTGAGATGCCTCCTGCTTTGCCTTTGTTACCCAGAATTGCTTTTGCTATTCTAGGTAACTTCTGGTTTCAAATGAATTTTAGGAATGTTTTTGCTAATTCTGTAAGGTATGCTAGTGATAATTTGATCAGAATCACATTAAATCTGTATAACAATTTTGGGACTAGGGCCATTTTCACTATGCTGGTTCTTCCTATCCATGAACAAGGGATATCTTTCCATTTTCTGAAATCTGACTCAATCTCCTTTTTCAGTGAACTGTAACTTTTACTTCCTTTGCTAGATAGATTCCTAAGTATTTCATTTTTTTGGATGCTAGTGGGAAGGATATGGTTTCCCTAATTTCTCTCTCAGTGAATTTGGTGTTTGTGTATAGCAATGCACTATTGGTGTTTAGAAATAAAAATAAATTAAAAATTTTCTAACTATGTATGTCTTTATTCTACTTTAATTAAATTTTATATTTTGGAATAATTCTAGATTTATAGTAAATTTGAAAGAAGAGTAATTCTATATATTTTCACTCATACTTATCTAGTATTTCCATTTATCATGGTTAGACAATATAATCGTTAAACCAAGAAACCAGCTTTTCTACGTTACTGGTTAACTAAACTCTAGTCTTTACTTTTATTTCCCCAGTCTTTAACTACTTGTGTTTTTCCTGCTCCAGCATCCAGGTGAGGGTATCACACTGTATTTAGTTGTCCCACCTGTCTGGTCTTATCTGCTCTGTCAGTTTAATCCTATCTTTTTTTTAATCATGACCTTCATAGTCTTAAAAGTACGTTCTGATAGGTTTTTCCCCACACAGCTCTGCCTAGTCATCATGGCAGAGGCCCGACATGGTGAAGAAACCACAAAAAGACACCTTACTAGACTTCTTGATCCAAGCCAGATTCTCTGTTCTTTCTTCCTGCACACATCAAAGATTTCCCAATCCCCAACCTGCACATACTAACACATAACACTAATTCATCACTGTCAACCAACCAAACCCCTCAAGAGATAATCTTTATAAGCAACCCCCAAACCTTTGTCCAGTGAGAGAGCTCCTGCTTTCTCAGTGTGTGAATCTATCTCGTGCCTGCCTTAAAGGCCTCTCCCTATGCTTTGTCTCCTTGTCTCTCTCTTATTTTCTCTACCTTGCTTCAGATTGTGTGCCAAAAATACTCCATCACACTTAAAAGTGTTTTTTAGATTGTTCCTCACTTTAGTTTGCATATGATTGGGCTGATGTTATGGATTTTGGGAAGTGTTGTGACTTATATCTAGATGTCCCCCAAATCCTCATGCACTCATAGGTGGGGCTTTTTGGAACTGGCTCTATCTACAGGTGAGTGTGTGATAATCAGATTAAGGGTGTGTAGTAATTAATTAGTCCACTGATTAGAATTAATATAGTTCTGGGTGTGGGTGAATGGATTCACTAAAGACAGAAGCCCCTCTCTGGATATAGGTGATGTCAAACAAAAGGCTTGCAGCCTAGGTAGAATAAAAGGGGAATTCAGGCTCACTGCTGCTGCATGCTGCCTGCCACACCATGAACTGTTTTTCCTCTGTGATGCCCCTCTTCCATGCCATCCTGCTTTGGAGCCAGCTGACTATGGACTGAAACCTGTACAAACTGTTAAGTTGAAATAAATCTTTCTTCCTCTAACTTGTGGATGTTGGGTGTTTTGTCTCAGGGATAAGAAAGTAACTGAGATAGAAAGGACATGCATAAGTGAATGACCCTCACCATATATATCACATCACGGGTACACATCACTTAAGCAATGATTTGGATGTGTCTCCTGTGTTACTCAGCATTGTCATATGACAAAATACCTGAGATACAGTTTAAAGGAGGAAAGGTTTGTTACAGCCCACAGTTTCAGCCAAGGTTATTTCTTAAACTGCTCTCAAATTGGTGAGGCAGAACATTATGGGGCAGTTCATGATAGAGCCAAGCTGTTCAGTTCACAGCAGCAGGGAAGCAAAGAAAGGAAGAGCCAGGATGCTAATGTCCCCTTTGAAGGCACGTCCTCAATGACCCAACTTCCTTCCATTAGTCCCTATCTCCTAAAAGTTCCACCGTTTTCAGAATGTCACAAGCTGCAACCAAGCCTTCAATACATGGCCTTTGCGGGTATTTACTATCTTCACTGTAACATATGCCTTTCTCGAATTTCATGAGTTGAAAACTTAATTGCAAAATTATGTGGTGACGGTATTTTGAGACGGGGTCTTTGGGAAGTCGATTAGGAATAGATAAGTTTATGAGAGTGGAGCTTGCATGACAGCATTAGTGAGTTAGCATTAGAAGAGACTTTGGCTAGCACACTTGCTCTAAGTAATGCCTCTGCCATGTTATGTGCAGGAGGAAGACCTGCACTGGACACTTAGCAGGTGCACTGTCCAGGGACCAGTTCAAATCTTACAAGCTCACGTTATCTGCACCCTGAGGTTTTGGAAGAGCATTCCAAAGTCATTCTAGAAGAGGTTAACATTAACGAAGCCCAAGACTTGGGTTTATGTATTCATATCTTCACAGACATATACATTGCTTCATTTGATCCTCCCTTCGCCTCTGGCGTAAAGGCCGCCTAAGCTGTGTTTGGGGAAGCGTGATGTTAAGGTCAATCTGTAGCAACAGCCTACACCAAGAAAGCAGGTCGCGTTCCCGATGTGACAAACTAGGGCTCGGGCTTGGGGGCACCTGCACAACGCAAGACAGAGATTCCCCAGTGAGGACCCCTCAGTAATAAGCCCGCGAGGCAGCACCCCAAGGGTCTCGAACTGGGAAAGTGTCAAGTGCCTTTGCACACAGAGCAAGCTTTTCCAGCGACACACTGAAGTGCGCTCTGGTAAGAACTGAACTCGTCGCGCTGCTACAAAACGCGGGACCCGGGTCAAAGTGGTCGCCAAGGACCTGAAACTCCCTCCTGCTCAGGTTCCCAACCTGCCGCGGATGCGCGGGGTGTCCTCGAGTGTCGCTTGGTTCCCAGTCCGGAGCCAGCGGGCCACCGAAGATGACAGGAACCGCAGCTCCCCACACCGCAGCTCCCCACCTTCCAGCAGCACCGCAGACCCCGCCCCTTCCGTCGGCCCGCTCCGTTGGGCCCGCCCCTTCCGTCAGCGTGCCCTCTCAAGCCCCGCCCTTTCCCCCTCACGCTTGCGGACCGGCGTGTGTCTGGTCTGGCCTGGTCCACGCAGGTGCGTGCTTTCTGTCGTTCCCCCGGCGTCCAGACCATGGGGGTCCGCAAGAGGAAGGCCTCGGGCGGTCAGGATGGCGCCATTTCCGCTATGGCTGCAGCCAAGCGGACCCGCACGGAGGAGCTCACTGGCGTGCGGTTCAAGACTCAGCTGAGGGACCCGCAGGGCCCCGGGCCGGGTGAGTGCGGGGTGCGGGGCCCGGGCAGCAGACAACGTGCGGGCGAGGCGGCCTTCCGGCCGCAGTCAAATACAACCAGGCATAATTCTTCTTCCGCAGCTTTTGGGTCACTGGGGCCCAGAGCCACGCTTCTGGTTCCGCAGGACACGAGCTCGGGTGATGGGGCGTCCAGGGCCCCGGCCCAGTCTGGTCTGTCAGCGGCGGGTGGACCCTGACTCTTGTTACTTGTGACAGTTTCGTGCGACTGCACGTTTCCCGTCACCCGGCAGCAAGCCTTAGCAAGTTTTAAAACCTCTTTATTGCACTTGTCAGGAAAATAAACGAAGCGCCCACTTTCACGCATCCGGTGCTGCTTGAGTCCCCACTGAGTCAGCTCGGGGCGGTTCGTGAAAGAGCTTGTTGCTCCTTGGGCCTTCAGCATCATTTTTCCACAGCTTTGATCCCCTACCACTCACACGACCTGCTAACACACCACAGCCCACTACAACTGCTTGTCCCTTGTCCAAGATTGGGTCAGAGACTGGTATTAAGCAGATTCTGTCATTTAATTTCACATTTTGTAAAGTGTAACCATAATTCATAACTGTGTGTAATTCTTCGAAAAGTAGAGATTACGAAGCAAAAACGCAATTGAACACGTTGTCTAGTGGCACCGTGCTAAAATAAAACAAAGATAGTGTTTCTTCCAGCTTAAAAAAATTACTGAATTGATAGTTAGAATATCCTCGAGTTCTAGTTTTTCTCCTACAGATTTTCTTTTTAAAGCTTTTGATGTTTGCCCTTCCTAGTCAGGGCTAGGAAGATGATTGCTACTTTATAACACAGTTACACGTATCATGCATGTATTTATTCATATTATTTGTTAGGATAGAGTTAAAATGGTGACTAAAAACATGACAAAGGGCCTGCCACAGGCCTTCCCAAATGGGGAAGACAGATGATCAATAAAATCTTGGTATAGTAGTTTCAAGCCAAATCCTCCAGAGGAGGTGTACATAGTACCAGAGGGTTCTTAATGGGCCTTGGGCCTGAGCTTTGAGATTGAAGCAGCCCCTCCAAGGAACTGGTCTTTCAAAAGGATTGTGGCATGGGACAAAAGGGTGTTTCAGTGACTGAAAAGATACTATATCCATACTTCATGGTTCAACCCAGCAAGCACCTGGTATTCAGGTTTTGTGCCATTGAACAAATGTCAGAGAGACAGTTGGTAGACCAATGATGGATGTAGGTTAGTTAATTGAAAGATGTCGTAAACCTGAGGTGGTAAAAGTATGAATCCCTGGTGTGAAGCTGTGTTAGGTTTATGTATCTAGTCTGTTTCTGGAATTTTCTCTCTCTTTTTTTAAATCTGCACTCAGCTTCCTGTGATAGGATCACTGGGCGTAAAGGAAGTAAAATTGATGAGCAGGCATTGGAGAATTTTGTTTTCAGGCACCCCTGAGGGAAGATTTCTGTGTATGCTCCCTTCCCATAGTAAGGAAGTTGTAGGTTTAGATTGGTAAAAGACACTCAGTGAATTGATGTCACCATCAGGGAGAAACCCAGACTGAGAAGGTCTACCTCAAGCCAGTTCCTTGCTTCACTGACAGTAGAGAAGGCCATATTGTAAATGGGAGGACTCCAAAGGTTGACCTTCTGCTCTTCCATCCTCACATTGGTTCTGTGTTCCCTATCGCAGTAAGGGATAATTATTCAGTTGCCTGAAATTTGCCACCAGAACTCTCTTTGTGTCTAGGTTCATTCCTGGCCTTGATGGTTCTTCTCCGCAGTGGCTGTGGAGTCTGTCTACCCTCTTCTACCACCCTTATTAAGTCCAGGCTCCATCAGTCTTTGCTGGGATTGGCCAGAGCTGCCTGAAGTTGTCTCTTGTGCTCTTGCTTCACTACACCTCTTTTTACATGCAGCAGTCATAGAGGAGTTTTTTGTTGTTGTTGTTGTTGTTGTTGTTGTTGTTTTGTGTGTGTGTGCGTGTGTGGTACTGGAGATTGAACCCAGGGCTTCTGCAGTGAACTACATCCTCAGCCCTTTATATTTTTTGTCATTTTGAGCCTGCTTTGGGGGCTTGGGAGGAATATTAAGATCCACCACTGTTTTTGGTGCTGACAGGGAGCTGGGTACTGCAGAGTTAATGCATATACTGTGGCACAAGTCACTTCTGTTGAACATGCAGCAGTTGTCCAGCTTTTGAAGGGAGAATATGGACTCTGGAGCCAGACAGCCTGCATTTGAGGCCTGACTTTGCCACCTCCTAGTGAGTACTCTTTCCAAAGTCCTCAATTTTCTCATTTGTAAAATGGAAAAATATTAGTACCTGGCCTAGAGGGTTGTGGTGAGAAGTAACTTACTGTAGGTAAAGCTTTTATTATCACATTGTGGATCATTTCTGTTGTTGTCTTCATCTCACAGATGAGAGAATGTCAGGCTAAGAGAGTCCAGGCAAGTAATGATTCCGGTTAGGATTCATACCTGTGAGTTCTGTTGGCTCACAGCTTGTTTTATTCCTGTACTGCCTTTGTTATTTGCAGTTTTTGTAATGTCCCTATGGATTTGTATGCTGGGGCTGCCATAGCAAAATATTGTAGACTGTGTGGCTCAAACAATAAAACGTTTATTTTCCTACAGCTCTATAAGTCTGAGAGCATGGTGGGATTCTGCTGAGGGTTCCTTGCCTGATTGCAGGCAGACAGCTGCTTTCTTGACCTTTCTTTTTCACATGACAGAGAGAGACAGAGCGCACGTGCACAAGAGCGAGCGAGCACACACTTTCTGATGTCCCTTCCTCTTACAAGGATACCAGTTGCACGGGATTAGAGACTCGATCTTATGACCTTCTCTTTTTACCTCCTTAAAGACCTTGTATCCAAGTACAGTCTTATTTTATTTTGAAGAGAAAAAAGAAATAACAGAAAAATCAAGCAAACCTAAAAAACAACAAAAGCAAAACAACAACACAACAATAGCTACATAGGTTTTCAAAAGATGATAGGAATTTAACAATAGTTGTTAAATTGCATATTGTTATCTTCAAAATAGTTACTCAGATTACTAGATACAGGAATGAAACAAAACAGTAAAACAGATCAAAACATTGGATTTCAAAAACAAGACAGGAGGAAATCCCCCACCATGTACACTATCATCCTCCAAGTAGATGCCCAGACCACCAGCCTCGGGGCTGCAAAGTCAATCCAACAATATAAGCATCAAGCCACTCCTTTCACCTCAGTTGCTATCATTTCACCCTGAGTCCTCTGAATCAGCCAGTTGGTTACTTGGTGTGGGGTGGGAAGGGAAGATGCTCTTCTGGTCTCCCAGCCCGCACACAGGCTGACTCCCAGGAAGGCATGGTTTGGCTTCTAATTTTTTATTTTGAGGCAGTGTCTCACTAAGTTCTTAAGTTGCCCAGGCTGTAATCAAACCTGGCAATCCCCTTGCCTCAGCCCCTCAGGTAGACATGTACTACCACACCCAGCTTGAAGCTGCAACACTTTTTAAAAAGTACAGTTTTGCCTGTTGTGTTGGCACATACCTGCAGTCCCAACACTTGGTAGGCTGAGGCAGGAGGAATGCCTCAAGTTCAAGACAAGCTGCAAAGAAAGTTCAAGGCCAGCTGGAGTGGCATAGCGAAACCCCGCAATAGTGACTCCTTTTTGTGCCCCCAAATACAGCCTTGTAGGCATTCAGGCTCTGCTGTATGAATTTTACAGAAAAATGGTTCAGTCCATGGTATCCGTAGTAGCTTGAGGAGGCTGTGCTTTTTGACCTTTGAACATAACTTTTTTCAGCCTTGGAAGCATTTGTCTCTGCTGCCAAGAAACTGCCCCAAGAAGATGTATATGATGTCGTGGAAGGGTACATAAAGATTTCTGTTGAATGTGCAGAAATTTTCCAGCTCCTGAGTGGAGAGAAGCGGCCTGAAAGTGAAGTAGGTTTCTTCCTTACCTGACTTGACAAAAAGAAGTTCATGCAACAGTGGTGTTAATTTAAGTGTGAGGAAAAGGGATGTCGGTTTCCCAGACAGCATCAGTCATTTTCAGACAATGATTCTTTGTGTCAGTGTATAAGAACACGCTATTTTCTTTATGACCTTTGAGGGCATGTTAGTGGGAAGTACTAAATTCTTATTAATATTTGGTGAATAATGTTAAAAGGTGGGATCGTAGATGAGAAGGCACCTGGTTTGTTTTAACAAAAGGGAAGCAGGTGAACACCGTCCTGCAGACTCAGAACTCACGTAGAATTGGTTGTCTTCAGGTTCCAGAGAGTTTGAAAACTTAGAATATTTATGAACTTATCAAAGTTCAAGGGCTCTTGTTACAAGGTTGTAGAACCCAAAGGAGCAAGACCCGATAAATCATTAGAGGCCTCTCCCTGTGCCAGGACTTGTAAGCAAGGCACTCTCTGGCTCAGGCCTGGACTTAGGCAAGCCCGATGACCCTTAGCTCTCTTGCCTTGGCTGCCTTTGGCCCAGGCCCTGGGGAGGCCTCACTCTGCGTGTTGACTCCAGTGAAGAAGAGGGTGGCACATATGTACAGGAGAAGGGGTGAGATGATTCACAGCATTTCAACTCCATCTTTGCAGGTGCTATTAATCTTTCAAGTTTTTGAGGCCATATTATTGCGGACAGCAAGTGATCTTTCACATTTTCATGTCGTGGGCACCAATATCGTGAAAAAGCTGATGAACAACCACATGAAGCTCATCTGTGAATCCCTGTATGCCTCAGGTTACAGGTAAGCGGCCTGCCTGTGTGTGACAAAGGGCTAGTCTTTGGTGGGTCTGTGCTCTTTTCTCTGTGAGTGCCTAACCTTTGCTTCGCTCATTAAGGAGAACTGAGCTGGTTCTGAGGCTCCTGTGATGGTGTCTCGGGCCTCTTCTAATAGAGGCTGTCGCTGCCTGCTGCCCCACCACGTCCTTCCTGCTCTACTGCTTTCCTCACCGACCTGGGAACAGGCTGTTCTCCCGTCTAGTCCTGGCCCAGCTGCCTGCCTTCAGTGCTTTGCAGACACGTCGCCTCAGCAGAGCCATCATTTGAGTGTCCGTGTCTAGTAGTGCTCCCGCTGTCCTTTCCTGTGCCTCCAGCCTGCTGCACATAGACAGATGCCTGCAGAGCCATCCTTGTCTTCTGTACCTGTGGCTACCTTCCTTCACTGCAGTGCAAGGGCAGGTGTGGACAGGGGCCCTGCTGCCTTCTAGATGCTGCCGTGCTGGGACTAGAACAGTGCCTTGCATGGAGCAGGTGCTCAGTGAGTGATTGCAGAACAGAAAGGCAGCCACAAGTACTCCCGAGAGACCTTGAGGGAGAAGTCACCCCATGTCCTGTGGACGTGGAGACTCAGATGTTGTCTCCCTGCCACATGATAGTTTACTTGAAAGATAAATTTTCATCTTTGTGTCTTGATCTTCCTAAGTCTCTGTTTTGCCTTCCTTGGAAGTTTCTGTTATGCTTTTCTTTTTATAAAAGGAAAAAAACATAATTCCTTTTTCATTTTTCTGGTTTTGATGCAGCAAATCATATGACCAGGTATGCACTTGCACTTGGCTTCCTGAAGAGGCGGCCTTGTGCTTCTGCTGTTGCTGACCTGCTTGGTTTCTGTCCTTGTGCAGGATAGCTCGAGCTTGCCTCAACCTAATGGCTGCCATGGTGACCCAGGGTCCCGAAGCTGCCAGGGACATCTACAGCCATTTTGATTTGAATAAAAAGAACTTGTATGCTCTGGCAACTAAGAGAGACTCAAAGGTTAGTACCCCAAGTGTTGTGTTTACTCCCTGACTGACGATGGGTCAGCTGCCCAGCAGAGCCTGAACCCCAGGGACATCTGAGGAAGCTTCTAGGGCTGGGGGAAGGGAGGAGGTTGGCTCTGTGGTACAGTACCTCTGAGGATGACTTAGCTGTGAGCACCTAGTCTTCTGAGTGAAGGAAGTAATCGCTGTCTCCCAGCAGTGAGTATTATAAAGTGCTCTAGTCCTCTGTTCTCATCTGTCCCCTTTAAAACTATCTGGAACTCTAAGCCAGTAACATTCTCAGAGAGGGCTCTTTCATACATGACTTCGTGCCTCCCAGTTAGAGTCTTGTCATGGGTTGGGGCTAAATGGTGGGAAAGAGAATGGAAATACAAATGCTTGATTTTCAGACGAGCTATTTCCCTGGTGGCTCCAGCAGTGTCATTTGGGTCTGGAAAGGCCTGTAGGAAGACGACTCAGTTGGAACCCTAGTTCTTGCCACTTTCTGAGCAGGACAGTTGGGTAGGTAGAGAACCGTGTTAGCATGATCCCCCTCTGTAACTATATGCTAACTTGTTTTCTTGGTACTCCTGGGAATCTAGTTTTTACGTTGTCAGGAAATAGACTAAAGGGTTAGTAAGAATGCCAAGTAACTTATACCACCCTCAAAGATCGATCTGGTGTTGAAGGTTTTACTGGAATTACAAATAAGGTACTCTCTGAGAAAAAAAGTCCAGATCTTAGTGTCTCTTAGATACTACGCTTTATTAACATGTCAACAGATTCCATTTAGTGAGTAATGGCTCCTGACATTTAAATGCATTTCTAATAAAAAGAATGTGTGTCTACACTTGGGCAAATATCACGGTTCTTTGGTCTTGGCAGCGAGCCTGGCACTAATTGCCCATTGGGTGCCTGCCCCTTCCAGCCCTGTCTCTCTTGACTCCAGCCATCTGAGCAGCAAAGACGCAGGCACCCAGGCCACCCACCGAGACCAGAACACTGGGGAAACCCACCTGCAGGTCCCTCTCCTGAGACCCGCTGTGCCAGCTGTGTCATCTCAGGGTCTCGGAGCAGGTGTGTAAGATGGGAGCTGATGCCAGGCTGAAAGTGTCCTTGCTTTCTTTTATTTAATCTGTCTCAAGGATGAGAGCTCTTAAATACTTGGTGGGTAGTACAAAATGGTGTCTAGACATTAACCTTTTTTAATACTGGAAATGTCAGGGACATTAAAAATAGAGCAGCATGAGAAGCTTTATGTTGCAGCTTCATCACAACTTGACACCCCTCCCACTTTTTCAGTTCACTTGGTGAAGCTTATTTTAGCCAATCTCAGACGTGAATCATGTCTCGCCATAAATATTTCAGTGTGTACTCTAATAGAAAAAGGCCTTTTAAAAAACAAAACCACCCAACCACTGTCACACCTACCACCATTCATAATTTCTCAGTGTCTTCTAAAACCCCACTTGATCTCCTAGTTTTTCTGACTATCTGAAAACTATTTTCATATTATCTCAATCTTTTCCTCGTCACTGAGACACAATACCTAACATCCACAACTTAGAGGAGAGGTTTATTTTGGCTCACATTTTCACTCCGCGGTCAGCTGGCTCCAAGGCAGGAAGGGCACGGTCAGAAGGTCAGGTGGAGGAAAGCTGCTCACGTCATGGTGGGCAGGAAGCAGAGAAGGGAGGAGCGGAGCCCTTTTGGAGGTCACGCCCCCAGTAGTTCACCTCACAGTGAATCAGCTGTGCTGCACCCACGATCCAGTCACCCTCCAAACACATGAAGATTTGGGGCCTTTATAGAGCGAAACCCTTAGCATACTGTGGCTCAAGAGGGAATCCAAACAAAATCTACATGTTGCATTTGGTTGATATGCTTCCCCAATCTCTGCATCGCTTGTTAATCTTTGTGTTTCTCTTGCCTCTTTTCATGCACTTTAGTTGTTAAAGATGCTAATAGCAATTTCTGTTTTTAGTGAGTGTATTTGAACATTTGAGAGAGAATTATTAAAGCCTCCTGAAGAAAGGACCATGGATATCTTCATCTAGCCAAAGAAAGCATTCTTAAAATCCTGTGCCAAAGAGCAGTCTTGCCAAATATGTTTTGGTCTATTTTAGACAATGTTTTGCAGAACAAGCCCTGAAGAGTTCAGGACATTTTCTTCCAGGGATAACGGCTCTGTGAGGTCAGAGTAGGAATGAACGATTAGGTATATGACCTTCTTTCAGCAGGAGCAGGATGTCTTTGAGGAGCCGCAGTGGTGCCAGACTGGAGTGGACAGATACAGGGTCTTAGGGACCGCGTCTGTCTGGTTCCTTCAGAGTTGGACTCGGAGATTAGGGGCTGTGAGATACACAGAAAGGGAGCCAGCAGGTGATAGCCAAATTCTCACTTAGGAATTCTTTGCTAGAGGACTCACAGGAGGATCTAGGGCAACTTTACTGTGTGTAAGTGGGACAGCAAGATTTAGAATTGCAGAAACTGCGGCCAGCATTCCAGGTCCCTGATTCCACTACCGTCTCAGTGGTCACAGAGTTGGGGGGTTCCAGTAGCAGGGAGAAAATAAAACCTAATTTAAGTTTTTTAGACAAGTTTTGGTGTTGTACAAACATTTATTCCCAATATGATGCAAATGCAGACCAGAATAACAGTGACTGTGCTGGGATTAGTGAGATGTTTATGAGAACATTGAGACCCCAAGGTAACCCGGGAAGGGTGGTTACTTCAAGCTCCCTCATGGTAGTTTCTTAGTTGACTTTGCATTCTGTCAGCCTGGGGTTACGGCATATGCCGTGGGGCTTTGCAAAAAAGAAGTTGAGCAAAGGCACACGAGTGTGTGTGCCCATTCTGCACACCAGTTATTGTACCCAAACCCATGTGGTAAAGAGGGATTGGTTGAAGCTCTGGTTATATCTGGAATGAATCAGCATCCATCTGATAAGGTCTTGAGTGCCACATGACATGGATGGGATGAGACTCAAGAAATAGAACAAATGTGCAAGGCTTAAATCCAAGTGTTTGAGAGTAGGGATTGCAAACTCCCTACCTTTTTTTTTTTAACCCTCTCTTTTAAGGTACTGGGAATAGAACCTATGGTCTTAGGCATGCTAGGCACGCAACTTCCACTGAGCTGCAGCCCTTTTTATTTCAAGCCTGGGTCTCCCTAAGTTGCACAGGCTGGTTTCCAGCCTGCAATTCTCTTGTCTCAGCATCCTGAGTTGCTGGTATTAAAGGCATCTTTTCTCCAGAAGAAATACCCACAATGAAACAAGGAATTGATCAAATATTTGCAGATACCTAAACATTGCCAAATAGCCCCCTGCACCTTGAGAAAAGGTGAGATGCAGGTGCCAGGGAGCCCTTTTTGTTTGAACTTGAAGCATGTCTGTGCAATTCTTTCTTAACTATTCCATTTCTGGTACTTGGTTCCATAGCAGCTGTGTGAACTTGAGTGAGTTTTTAAATCCTCACTTTGCCTATCTGTAAAATGAAGATGGTAAGCATCTTCACCTTGGCTTATTATGAAGACTAATGAAATAACAGATGTTCAGCATTTGAAGTTGTACCTGGCTTAGTGTTCAGTAAATGTGGGCATCATTGTTACTATCATCACCACTGCTTCAGCTGCCACTGCTAAGTGGAGCAGGACTATCTGGAAAGCAGAGATGGCCTCTTGGTGTTTCTCACCAGACACTTGTAATGGTGATTCTATATACTGTGGATTTATTCCTTGGTGGTGGTACTGGGAGGTGAGCAAAGGTTGGCATTCAATGGTGACAATCTAAGCATAGGTGCCAGCTCTAGAACAGCTGATGAGAGATGAGTGTGCTTCAGCTTCCTTAAGTGCAGAAGACAGTGATAAGACACGGCTTTGTCTTGTGACACTGGGAGGGAGAACTAATTAGCTGGCCCTAGTGGCCTCCCCAGGAGTGTTAGCTGCTGGCTGCGACTTGTGGCCTTGCTGCCCCAGGTTGCCAGGGATGCCCATGGGATGGTGCAGGTTGGGATAGCTGTGCTGGGTTCATAACATGAAGCATCTGGGCTTTGGTTTCTCTTGTGAGTTTGTAACTAACGTCTAATGAAAACCAGACGTCTGCATGTTGGCTTCTTATCAAAAGTAGCACCGGACTTTCCATTATTTCCAGATTTGCAAAACCAATGATGGATTATTATTGGCCAGCTAGGGGATGGATGTAAGTCGGTTGAGAGTCTTTTATTGTATACTAAAGTGATCCATAAACTTAACACTTTACATGTTACGGTTGGGGGTAAGAGAGCCAAAAACCCTTTGCTTTCCATAAAGAGTTCTCATTGACTTCAAACCTCCACAGATTGGGAACAAGACTGAGCACTGGTGCTGTTGAGAGGTGCATGCTCGCCTGCTGTGTTCCTGTCTCTTCTGCCTATGTGTGTGAGCTGCATGTGACGTGTTGGTCTCCTTTGTCCTCTAGGGGGTGCCTGACGTCCGGCTGGCCTACATCCAGTTCGCCCTCTCCTTCTTAATTGCTGGTGATGATAGCACTATTGGGCAAGTGTTGGAGCTGAAAGGTAGGTGTTCCCTTTGTCCCACATTTGTGCACAGGCATGAAGGTTGTGTGCAGGGCCAGAGACTTGAGCATTGCCTTCGTGATACCACTGTTCAGCATGAGTGGAGGTGTTCCTGTGAGACCACCTAGAGTGCCGAACTTTGCCCTAACAAAGGATTAATGCAAACAGGCTTTTGGTTCCAGAACATATACAAATTCATAGTGTTGGCTACCTGGCTTTCCTTAGTAATTGCCTTTTTTAAAAATATAATTTGTTTGGTTTGCAGGGGTAGCTCAGTGATGGAGCATTTAGCTAGCATGTGCAGGGCCCTTGGATTTGATCCCGAGTACTGTGATACAAAGATACGTAGAGTTCAGTTACCCTAGTTGCTCTACCCTGTGCTATGAGAATATCAGAGCTCCAGAGAATTTCTACTGGACCACCTTCTACTGGCTGTTTTCCTAGAGCAAGGCTAGACACAGTTTATTAGGGCCACTTGTGTGAAGAGATTTGCTGAATGACCGAGCTTACTTAACACGTGGCAGTTTCTCAGTAAGATTCCCAGAATCATGCCTGTGTGTTCTGGTGAGAACTCTGGGAGTCATCCTTAGAGGGCAGTCAGGGTGCTATAGCTTGGTGTGACTGTGTGTCTAGCCCTCTCCCCACACATGCCCTGAAGGGAGACCTGCGCTCCAAGCGTGAGGGCTTAAGTGGTTGTCAGCCTGGTCCATGTGGACTCCATCATTGGTAGAGCATCCTGGAGGGGACACCATGCACAGACAGTCCTTCCCCACTCATTGCTGAAACTAGGTTCAGAGTGTCCTGCTGCTACAAGGGCCAGCAGTTTCTTTATACTTCCGTGTTTCATCTTAGCTATCTATCTGGCCTTTTGCTGAAAGGCAGTGGGTAGGCAGTGGGTACTTGTTTCCATTGCCACAGGGGCAGTTTCTGTGGACAGTTTGGCCTTCTGTATCAGATCTTCTAAGATGTTTGATCTAGCAAGTCCATGTATAGGCATTTGTCCTGAGAAAGTAATTAAGGATGTAAGTAGAGGCTTGATTTAGGAAGACTTTTTCTTGTGTTAGCTGAAGATCAGACTTCTAGCCATGCAAGTGATCAATTAAGTAAGTTGAGTACTAGTCATATGATGGAATGCAGCCATTAAAAATGCTGCAGAAATATGCTTACTGACCCTGGAGTTTATCACTGATAGATGATTGGGAATCAACTCACAGAGCGTGAAGCATGATCCCATTTAACAAATAGTTAGAGGAATAGTGTGGTTACACAAGAAGGCTAACAGCTCACTCAGAGGTTACATACGGTGTTCACCTTTGTGTGGGTGGGAGGGCTATGGTTGATTTTAAATTTTAGTTTGGTTAGTATTTTCTTATTTAAAGAACAATGAGTTTTTTTTAATAGAAATTAAGCATGTAGGAAGCAAGCAATACTGTAATTTCTCTGGTGTTCCTGTGCAGTGTCACCAGTGTGTTAGTAATAGCAGGTCCTTCTGCTCTGGTGGTAAAACAAAAATGAAAAAATAATTCCCCCAAACTCCTCTGACCAACCAGTAAACAACTTTAAACATATCTCTCAGCAATCAGGAGAGAAGTTTTCGAAGACTATAATCATATTGCATATTCTTTTTCAATCACTGTTAAGTTCATTTTACTTAATGTTGACTGGGCGTGGTGACACACTCCTGTAATTCCTGCACTTGGGAGCTGAGACAGGAGGATCGCTGTGAACTAAAAGCCAGCCTGAACTGCATAGTGAATCAAACAGTCTCAAAAGAACTGAACTTTTTAAAAAAATCCTGATTTCCTATGTCACGAAGCTGGTTTTTCCTACTGTGAAATTATATAATTAAGAAAAACAAACCTTTTTGTTTTAAAGGTATATGGCATTGTTTACTATACCATTTAATCAACAATATTCTCTCATTTGTTCTTATTTCCAGAATACTTCTGTGTTTAATGCTTTGAAACTTTTATTTTCAGAATTTATACCTTGCATTTTTAGCTCGGGCATAAAGGAAGATAGGATTTCTACCATCAACATTTTGTTATCTACACTGAAAACAAAGGTGCGTGTTTGGTGGTCAGTTTTCTTGTCATTTGTGTTTTCTTTGTGAAAGAAGAAACGGTGGCCATTGTTGTCCTCATCATCATCGTTTGCAGCTTTCTCAGCTACAGTTACATAAATGGAGAGGAAAACAGCTTCTTAAGCAGAAGCTGGGCTTGATGGTGAGCAAGTTCTGGGATCAGAAGCTTGAGGAATGCAAGGCTTCCTTTTCACAGCACAGGCAGAAGCTGCTGAGCAGCAGTTCACAGCAGCCAGTTTCATAACTATGAGCTGCAAATGGCAAATAATACTTCACTGATGCCCTAGTACAGTGTTAACTTGTGTCATGTCACATAGTCTGTCTTTAGCAAACCTTCTTATAGAAAACATTCTTACAAATATTCTTACAGAAAACATTGCAAACATTCTTACAGAAATTTAAAAGGGATTACTGTCCTTGAGATAGAAACACCTTAAGTAATTAGGAAAACTCTCTGATCTTTTCAACATGAAAAGTTGTCAAGAGCCTGTGCAAAAATGGCTAATAAGCATGAAAACACTTTATGTTTGTAGCTTGTAAAACAGTGGTTCTCAAATGAGTACAGTTTTACTCTCTTTGAGACATTTGTCAATATCTGGAGACAGTTTTTTAAATTTTTATTTATCTTTGTCTGACAGGGTCTCACTGTATAGTTTAGGTTTACTGTGTAGCTCAGTCTGGCCTCAAACTCATGGCGATCCTCCTGCTTCAGCCTCCTGAGTTCTGATAGTACAGGTGTGTGCCACCACGCCTGGCTGGAGTCATTTGCAGTTGTGACTGGGGAGCTACAGCCGGCCCGTAGTCAGTGGAGACCAGAGGTGCTGTTGTACACCCTACAGTGCACAAGACAGTGCTGCCTCCCTCTTCCTTAACATTTTTCTTGTCACCTTACCCAAGGTAAAACAAGTGGTGGCACACAGGTTTCTTCTCATACCAGAATAGCATTGACATTTTGAAGATGACATTCAGTACAGTGCTAGCAAAGATGCTTCAAGCCACTGCTTCCCTAGAGGAGGTACCGCAGCCCCTGTGGAAGGTAGCAGTCTGGCACCATGTGCCGAAGATCTCACATATGCTTTGAGCCCGACTAAGGCTCGCTGCGAGCCCAAGTACTGTATCAGATCCAAAAAGAGGACACATTTCTAATACATAGATTGGGCCGCACTGCCCGGCTCAGGTGGGGCTGAGATCTTGTGCCACAATTCCATTTGTAAGTACTAGCCAGGCCCCCCTTGCAGTGCAGACTTCATACAAGCCTTGATGGGGAGTAGCTGGCTAGAAACATCAGGGGAGGGGTTAGGTAAGTGAAGGTCCACTGGTAGCACAGGGTACTATTTCCCCCTCCAAAACAGTCTTTAGGAGGAATTTTTAGTGTCTTACACTAGTTAAGTAAAGGGGGCACAAAACTACATAGCAATATAATCTCACGCACAAAAAAAGATAGCTAGTCTGTGTACCTGCGTGCAGTGGCTGTGGGTAGGGGTTGCTGACAGGAAACCCCAAAATGGTAATGAGGTACCAAGATGTTTGGGATATTGGTGAATTCTGTGTTTCTCTGTTTCTCCCTTTTTTTGACCATATTTTCTGCAGTTAGCTTGCATTTTTATAATGATGAGAAGACAATAAACAGCATTTTTATAAATCAGTGGATTCTTTTAGCATCATTTGTTCTATCATTGTTTTTAGGTAGTTCACAATAAAAATATCACAAAAACGCAGAAGGTTCGTTTCTTTACTGGACAGCTCCTGGTCCACATAGCATCTCTCTACAGCTGGAATGGGATTGCTGACGTGACCCCAGAAAATTCAGAGAATGCCAAGGTACCGTCTCGGGTTTCAGTTGACCTTAGTAGTGGTAGCATCTCAATATTCCACTAGACATTAAAGTAAAATTCCCAGCTGTATGTAGTAGTGCACACCTATAATCCCAGCACCTGGGATGCTGAGGCAGGATGATTGCTACAAGTTTAAGACCAACCTGGGCTACGTAGCCTGAACGTGTCTCAAAAACCAATAAATAAAGCTAAAAACTGAAAAGAAAAAAAAAAAACTCATCTGTTTCTTTTGGCTTGTAGTTCTAATACTTCTCTGATAAGTGCAATGTGATTTTTTTTAAAATTTTATAATTATTGCAATTTGCAGTGCTGGGGATTGATTCTGGAGCCTTGTGCATGCTAGACAACTGTTCTACCATGGACCTACATTCTAGGCCTTAGTATTTTTTGTTTTGAGACCAGATCTTACTAAATTGCCCATGCTGGTCTCAAATTTGTAATCCTGCCTCGGCCTCTTAAGTAGCTGGACTTACAGGGATGTGCCGTTATACCCAGATTAAGTTTTGTATTTTTACCCTAAGATTTTTGTTCTCATCTGGGAGTTATGAAACTACAAGGTTGTCATTTTCAGTAAGTGTGTGCCTGATACATAGAGTTCTCAGATTCTGCAGTGCTCTCTTCCTCCTCTCCAGCATGTTCTCCCTTTTCTTTGTCCCATTCTTTTCATATCCAGGTTTTGGAGTTTCAGAGCTTGTTGCGTTTACTTCAGAATCCTGTCTAGGGGACCCTATATATCCTCACCTTGTATATCCTCACCTACAGACATGGGCCATTTATTTTGCGGTAGTTTATTTGGGCTAAAGTAAAACAGTTGCTCTGGGATTGACTGAAGCCCCGCATGCCTTTTGATCACCCTCAGAGTGTTTCAGCGGGGACTTGGCCAGCAGAGTGCAGGCACAGCCTTCCTGCTAACTTCTGAGAAGTTCTCTTCTCCAGAGCCTGCTGTTTGCCTCCCTTTTATCTCAGTGACTTGCCCAGGTCCTCTCATTTCAAATGTATTTCTGTGCTCTTTTTAATAGGAAGCCCTCTGGCCGTAATAAAAACGCTCCCAAATTTGCAGTTTCATTCAAAAGTGCAAGACAAATTAAGTCATTTCAAAGCTTTTAAAAATAAAGGTTTAAACTTGCCTAACATTATTCTTTTATCTTGATGGATATGCCTGTTTTGGGTGGTGGTTTTGTTTTTGGAATAACTCCAAGTGTTTGATTTAAAGTATTTTCTGAGTTGTCAGTAGGTGGATGATACTGTCCCGTTTTTATGTTGTAGCTGTTACTAAGGTTTATGAACTTGGGATTCATTGAATTATTTTCCAACCCACGTAGGTGTCTGCTGAAGAAGCAGGGAAAGCCATGGTGAGGGAGCTCGTTCATAACTTCCTGACCGATCTTTGCTGTTCGCTCAAACATGGGATTAATTTTTATGATGCATCTTTGGGTACTTTTGGCAGGTAAACTACAACTCTTGTGAACCCCAGTGTGTGTTTTCAAAAGTCATCATGTACTAACTGTCCAGTGGAAACCATCTACACAGTAGATTTCTAGTTTAGAACTCATCTTAGGGGTAAGCAGTTGGACACCCACAGTGTCCATTCCAACTCTTCAGTGGCAGAGGCCTTGGGTAGTATTGTATTTAGATACGTAGACAGTGGTATGTCTCCCATAGAGAGGCACTGCCCATGTCTGCTGAAAGATGGCTGGCATCAGTTAGCCCTGAGAAGGAGTCCCTATGTCACCTTCCCAGGGAGGAGAGGCCCTGGCTTGGCATCCATAGTGGTCTGAGGTGAGTATCCTTGTTAGCTCAGTTTAGAGGAAGATGATGATCTCAGAGTAGTCGAGGCAGAGATTACAGTTGAATCTAGGAAATACAGTTCCAAAGCTGATAGTCAGTAACACACTCTCAATGACAGGATTATAAATTGTGTTTTTTGCCAGATGTAGTGGTACATACCTACAGTCCTCCTGCCTCAGCCTCCGGAGTGCTGGGGTTACAGGCACGTGCCACCATGCACAGCTCAGTATAGTGTTTTATTGCAGGGATTTAGATAGTTGATTTCTAGCTTTAGGCATTCAAGAAATGCTGATTCCTTCAGAATGGGTTAATGTGGAAATGCTGCTTCAGTATGATTTTTTTGTTGGTGGTGGTGTTTTTTTTTTTTCCTCCAGCCCTTTTCGTTTTTATTTTGAGTCAAGGTCTCATTAAATTCCCTAGATTCGGTTTAAATTTATGATCCTTCTATCTCAGACTGCCACAGTGCTGGGATTACAGGCAAATACTACCACACCTGGTTTGCATGTGATTGAATTTATTCAGATTCTGAGATTATTCTGATTCATACTTAGTGATAGGGTAGCCTTTTGCTCATCAGTAAGATCGAACTCATTTTCTTGCTGAAGTGTTATATCTAGTACACACCTATATCTTAGCTCTCGGGAGGCTGAAGTAGGAGGATTTTTGAGAGTTCAAGACCAGCCTGGGCTACAAAGTGAGCGCAAGGCCAACCTCAACTGCATAGCACCCTTTCTCAAAAAGAAAAAAAAAGTTACATCGGACTTTTGTAATCAGATACATTCTAATAATCATGTTTAAAACACATATGTTTCCCCCTTTTTTAAAGCAATCTTTTTCTCTCCTTAACTAGGTCTGTGAAAAGGATGATCACTTAATGAGCATATCAAATTAATAGGGGTGTAGGTCTGTTTGGAATAAAGTGTGGTTTTTGTCAATATTTGAAACTACCAGCAAGAAACAAATGCTTGTGCATAGGGGAAAAGGAAAGGAGTTTTGTTTGTAGACAGTGACGAGAAGCTTTGAGAAACCTGAAATGCATGGTTTCCCATGAGTCATGGCCTGCTGCATTTATTCAAGTCTCTGAGCAGATGTCACCACTTGAGATAGCCCTCCTAAAATACGCCTTGCACTCTCAAGTGTCCTTTTGCATGGTTCAGGCTTCTGGCCACCTTGCATAATTTTTATTTTTATTTATTTATTTTTGCATGATCTGATTTGGTGGGAAGTGGTAAGAAAAGAGTCTGACTGATTTTGTCTTCCCAAGGGTCTAGGATGGTGCCTACCACCCAGAAGGTACTTACTGAACTTAAGGTGTTAGAGGATAGAGTGCGGCAAACTTTTTCTATAAAGGAGCAGAAATTGTTTTAAGCAGGTGGGCCATCCATTGTGAGCGCACAGAAGTGGCCGTAGACGTAGACATAGGCTGTGACTGTGTTCCAGTTAAACGTATTTACAAAGCTAAGTGGTGGGCTATGGTGTGGCGTCCCCTAGTATGCAGATTAAGAGAGTAGGTTGTGAAGATCACGCAACTGGACTCCAGCCGTAACAGCTCTGAGAACTTAGCAGGTTGCAACTTCTGTCTGCCTCAGTTAACACACTTGTAAAATGGGCGCCTGCCTCAGAGAGGAGGAACAAGGTATCTGCCAGGAGCAGCAGGCCTGTGTTGCACAGTACATCAGTGTCAGTGCTATTCGTTTTATTGCATCATTGATTCAAATAATGTGTGTGTATATCCTGAGCCTGTGAAGCAGGAGGATCGAAAATTCAAGCCCAACCTGGACCATTTAGCAACTTAGACCCTGTCTCAAAATAAAAAATCAGAAAGGCCTGGGGATATGGGGAGACTCTAGGTGGCTGTGGAGGTTAGAGAGGATAGCTTTCTTCCTATTCTTTAAGTCAGATTGAATTCCAGAGAGGGAAGAAGCAAAGCAGAGAGGGACATGGGACAAAGTGGAGACCTTTTCAGCCTCTTAGAAGTAGGGGACAGAAAGCAAAGTGCTCTGATAGGAGTTCAAGATCCCACAGCCATGGAAACACCTCACTTTGTGTCCCAGAGGAAATTTACCTGTAGTGATTTTACCACTATCCCTGAGAGAAACTGCAGGCCTCTGCTAGCTTGAATTTTCCCTGCTGACCCTTCCCTCTTGACTCTGTCCCCAACAGAGGAGGCAACCTGACACTCTTGCACTTCTTATTGGGTTTGAAAACTGCAGCTAACGATGAGCTGGTGACTGAACTGGTGGTGAATATCTTAAAAGTGTGCCCAGACCTGCTGAACAAGTACTTCAAGGAAGTGACGTTTTCCTTTCTCCCAAGAGTGAAGTCCACTTGGTTAAATAATATCAAACTACTGACCAAGGTACAGAACACAGCATTTCAGAATCCATACCTATAGTGGGAGTGGAGTGCAAGGAGTGAGGAAGAGCCGGACATTCTGCTCTTGTGAGCTGTACATGACAAAGGGGATAGCTCAGGTGATGTAGTGTGACTGACATTCACGAGCTGGATTTTGAGTTTTACTCCTTTCAAATATTTCAGACTGATTGAAATGTTTGAATTGTAGGATACTTTTTAAAGATTGGCTTCACGTCCTTAGAACATCTTGACATAAGCTGTGATATATTATTAAGTAGATATGTTTTCATTTCCTTTCAGCCCTAGAAGTCAACATTCCCCTCATCTATCTATGGAGGTGTAGGTTGAATTCTTATTCAAAATGCTTGGGACTGGGAAGAAGGGTTTCAGGTTTCAGAGGCTTTTAGGTTTTGGAATATTTGTGTAGGTTTTATTGGTTGAGCCTTTCTAACCCAGAAATGCACAATCTGAAATCAAAGAACACTTCATGTTATGAAACTTAGTATCATGTCCTTTTGGTTACTCAAAAAGCTTTAAGTTGCAGATTTTTGGGTTGGGGATGCTCAGCCTATAGTTACTATAAAATCTTCAGCAGTAGTGCTTGGCTCAGTTGAGCTTTTTCTCCCTCTGATTTATGGCCTGCCTAGTGTGCATGCGAAATGCCTGGGATTGTTTCCTTGTGCCTCAGTCTGGACCTGGCATTATTGGTAAAATTAGCTTTTATCCATGTGTTCTCAGAATTCTTGAGTGTCCACACGTGTAGGCCCTAGCTGATCTCCGCGTGAGAAGGAAGGATGCCCATCCCCTTGCTTGGGGAACATGGCCCTGTGACCTGAAGCCTCAGGGGAGTGGCTTCTGGTGCTGTCCTCCCCAGTCCTGGGGAGGGGCAAGTGTCTGGTCTTTGCAACTCAGCAGGGATCCTTACTTGGCTGCTCAGTAGCCATGTGCTCCAGAGGAAGTAACTTAACCTCATTGAGGTCCAGATTTGCCCTCCACAGACTGTTTTTAAATATCAAGCATCCCTACCCCATCTACTTCAAAAAGATGGTGGAATTTGTCAAGTGCAGGTGTTGGGGGTGAGTGTTACCCTTATTATTTCTAGCACAGTTCCGGCAGTGACTTGTCTACCAGACTTCAGGCTAAGTTGTGCTTTGGAGGTCACTGCTGCGATGGTGGCCAAACTGGCGACCTGACTTATCTTTAACAAGTCTGTCTTGTCCCTGCAGTGAATAACTCTTAACATTACAGAATTATTTAATTGGAATGGCTTCACTATTGCATGCCTGTTTCTGGCACCAACTAAACTACTTTTCTCCTTCTAGATCTATGAGGCTCAGCCAGAGATTTCCCAGGCATTTCAGACCAAAGAGTTTATCCCTTTGCCACGGCTCCTGGCGATGGTGATGGTGACCACGGTGCCCCTGGTGTGCAACAAGGCCATGTTCACCCAAGCATTAAATGTAAGGTCATGGTGGCCCTGCTTCTAGAACTTCTGCTGAACTCTCTGGCTGAGAGTTTCAGCCTGGCTTTGTTGGGTTGCTTTGTCAGGAAATCTCTTGAGGCTTCCAAACAAGTGACAGACCCCCTCACTTGGGCCAAGGACCTTGAGTAGGAGCCCATTTCTTCTGGGGACAAGTGATGCCACACCTCGTCCCACTCTAGCGTGTGGTGGAGACATCTTGATCTCTCTATGACTTTACTCCTGATTGGGTGGAATGGAAGTAAGTTAGAGTCAGAAGAAGGGAAATTCTTTTATCAAAATATTTAGAATTTCTGGACAGGGTAGATTGAAATTTATCAGAAATCATTCTTTTTCTTTTCTTTTTAATTGTGCTTGGGATTCAATGTGAGGCATGGAACATGTTAGGCAGATCTACCATTAGGTACATTCCCAGCAAATTTTTTCTTTTTTGCCCAAATGAATGGTGTTAAGATTTCTGGGGAATATTTACTTTGGGAACTAGTTGTCTACATCCATTTTTGGAGAATACATTCATGGAAAAGAATTGAGACTTTAATTATAATTTATTTACAAGGTCCAAGTCCTATCAGAAGCCAAGCATTGAGGGGTTCAAGTAACTCTCACCACAGCATTGTGGGTTCAGGCAAGTGGCTGTAGGCGTGTGGCCCACCAGGGTTGTGGGCCTGCCAGCCCCTCTAAGCCCAGTAGCCTACCGCTTTCCCTGGAAGACAAGGCTTTCAGAGAGGTGTCTTATCCTCTGGACAGGGTGGGTTATTTGACATTGGCAGGACAGGGTCCGCATGGTGTGTGGTGTAGGCATGAGGTGGTCCTGTGGTGATGGGTACAGTCACTATGGTGGTGTCAGCTCCTGAGACTGCAGTGGTATTCTTTGATACCTGTCGAGGGTTTGTGCTGAGCCTGGGCGGTGAGTGAGGCAAAGAAAGGAGGCCTGTGTGGGACTCAACAGAAAGGTCTTTTGTTCTGTTTGCCAGGTCATCATACGCAAAATTAGGACCCAGCTAACCTACCCATCTGTTTTGTGGGAGACATTCGTATTTCCCAGGAGGCCTGCAGAAAGGAGTTGAAAGGAACACATCAGATGTGCCTCTTTTGAAGTCTGCACTTACTTACTCGTTACGCTGGCAGTCTGGGAGATGAAAGGCTGGCCTCTCTCCCTTCTCAGTATTGTCTGCACACTCTCCTGGAGGGACAGTCCATCCTCTGGACAGAGTGGCTTGTGATGAGACAAGGCCTGGCTCCGTCCCCTTCTGTGGCTGCTATCCTGTGCAGGCCTGGAGCCATCCAGCCACAGCCTAGTCCCCTGTCCCCAGATGCCCTTGTGAAGAGCAGAGACTTTTCATATTCATGGGACCCAGTGGTGGGAGAAGTTCTAGAGGCTGCAATTATGAGGTGGTTTTTTTCTTTTGTTCCTTATAGTGTTGACTGAAGAGCTTGTAACACCACATGTTTTAAATCAGAAAGAGTTAGTTTATTTTAGAAATGAGATGTTGTAGCAGGATTTAGAAGCAGTTCATTGTGCTCCTGTGCTCCCAGCCCGCTGGTGTCACATGAACTCTTGTTGGGGGTCTGCTTTTGAAGGCATTATGTGTTAGAGCCATCACTGGCCTAAGCATTTCCTGTGTTCTACTTAGATGCCCAGCATCCCCATGAAGTAAAATTGCAGTCGGCTGGAATGCTGGGCACTGGGCTGTCATGGCTGTGAAGCCAAAAGCCAGAGTCCTGTTTGTTTCCCCCTCACTGTAAATGCCCAGTGCTGCAGCCAGGGCGCCCAGGGTTTAGCCTTGTGGGCTTGCCTGGCGGTCATATGAAGATACACACTCTGCTTCGTCACAAGGGCCTGGGACTCTGCACTTCTTCCCTGTACTCTGGCACTGCCGATAGTCCAGGAATGAGTTGCCTCTGGCCATGACCTGAGCTCTTCCCTAGTTTTGTTCCCAGTGCAGAGTCTTCAACCTTACTCAGTCTGTAGTCAGACCATCCTAGCAATAACCTAAATAGAAGGAAGTAAGTATGTATGTCCCAGGCCTATGATGAGGTTTTTTTTTTTTTTTTTTTTTTTTGTCTTTTTGAGACAGGCAATTACTATGAAGTTCAGGCTGGCCTAGAACTCACTTTGTAGCCCAGGTTGGTCTCGAACTTGCTACAACCCTCCTGCCTCAGCCTCCCGAGTGCTGGAATTACAGGTGTGTGCCACCACACTCAGCTGAGTTGCTTCTTATATTAGTTCATTTTCTGTTACTGTGACAAAATGCCCAAAGCTGGGTATGTATGAAGAGAAAGAGTTTTATTTGGCTAACAGTTTTGGAAACTGGAAGTCCAAGATTGGGCAGCCCCATCTGTTCATCTTCTGTGAGATGTTACAACATGGCAGGTGGGCAGAAAAGGACACAGCTGAATGCACACAGGAGACCACACAGTGATATACAAAGCCAGAGGCCAGGGGAGAGCCAGTCACTCACATTCATTCCCTTTATATCTACCTCTCTGCTAAGAGCTAACAGAGTCCCCTGAGAACTACAGGAATCCCTCTTGAGGATGGCCCGCCTGTGCTCTAAGCACCTTCCGCTAAGCCGCCTCTCCTAGAAGTTCCACCTCTTTGTAGAACTGCCACACTGGGGACTAAGCTTCTGTCACAGGAAACCTGGGGAGACGGGCCACATACAAAGTACAGCAGTTGCTTACGGACCTGGGGGGAGCTCTCTGTACTGAGGAACCTGGTGTGTTTTCTTGCTGTCTCTTCACCCGACGCTGAGTGTTAAAGGTGGTGTGCCTGTGTTTGGGGGTGAGTTCTGGTGAGGTCTTCCTGCTGTTAATCTAAGTGATCCACATTAGTGGGGTGGCTGGTTGTCAGAGAAGGCTACAGAAAAAGAAACCACGGACCTAACTGCTTTTCTAGCAGCTGCTGAGCTCAGATATGGAGGACATCTGGTGGGCAAGGTTCCTGGGGTCGCCTCTTGTCACACTGTAGAATCCAGCATGACTAGAGATGGGGCAAGAACCAGTGCAGAGGTTAAGACCTCCGTCCACCTAGATACATTTGTGGATTTAACTGTTCTTCTTCCCAGCTGGACAGCACGTCGGTGAGACACACAGCTCTGTCTCTTATTTCCTTCCTTTTGAAGAGAGCATTGAAAACTGTTGACCACTGCTTAAATAAAGAAACCTGGCAAGAATCAGGCGTGTACACAGCAGTGGTAATGGAAGAATTTGTGCAGCTCTTCCGAGAGGCGCTGTGCAAGGTGGGCTTTCCTTGTCCCCAAGCACAGTAGGGAGAGGAGGGGGCCTTCTTGGGAGAGCAGGGGTGGGACCCAAGTGCCACCATGTTGGAAAGGCCAGTGGGCAATTGTGACATGGCGCTGAGGATCAGCAGTAAAACCGCCACACGTATGCCACACTTGGAGCACGGTCCCAGAGTCTTTGAGCAACCTAAGAATTGAGGCAGGGTACCTGCTGTCTGCTGGGGACAGTGGCAGAGTTCTGTCTCTGACGGGATCTCTTGTCTTCCTCTGGAACACGTGCTGACTATGCTGTGGTCCAGGAGGAGGGGCTGGGTGACCTGGGAGCCCCACTTTCTCAGAGCTCCCCTTTTTCTTTGGAGGCTGATTGTGCCCAGATCATGTAGGGCAGGTTCCTCACACGGGCCCTGTGGAGGGGTTACTTTGACTCAGGTGAGGAGTCTTCAGGGGTTTGTTTTTCCTGTCAGACCTGTCTGTTCACCCAGTCTTTGGTGTGTACAGTTTTAGAAATTGCGCTGCAGAACAGAGCTTGCAGTAGATGTGTGCCTGTTCTCCACACCTCTTGTCTCCTGTCCTGCATACTCACTGCTCACATAATTCACACTCATGCACACTCACACATCTGTGCCTCCCCCTCTGGGTTTTGCTTCCTCTTACTGTGTTCAATTCATTCATTTCTCTTTATTGTTTAATACAATTGATTTTTTTGCTTCTTTTTTCCCTTTAGGTTTTGCCAGATCTGAACACTGTCGTGTGGGTCTGGCAGTCACTTAAAAAGCAAGAGACAAAAGAAGATGATGAGAAAGGAAAGAAGAGAGCTGATGGGACTCTAGCTGCCTGCACAGCTCACCAGTGTGGTGAGGGCTTTGGGCCTCTGGTGTTTCACAGGGATGGAGCTGACAGGCAGCCTGCAGTGGCTCCTAGCCAGAGGGTGCTTTTCCGTTTGGGGGAAGATGAAGAATTGTAGGTTGAACTTAAACATCCACTAGAAATGTGTCTGGGCTTTATGCAAGTGCTGTGTATCTCTGAAAAGTTGAGTGCTGGGTGCTGTGTGCTCTGTCCTTTAAATAGGCGACAGAGTGGGAAAGTCCTTCTTGCTCTGTGATAGAGGTAGGCTATATGGTGCCCTTCATACTAAAAAGCATTGACTGAGACCTCATCGTTGGCCAGGCAGTGGGCTTTGTAGCCTAAATCTAGACCCTCTAAGCCTTATGGCAACCCTATGAGAAAACCCCCTTACTCAGATGACTTGAAAACACAGAGATAAGGGCTGGCGGTTTGGCTCAGAGGCCTAAGTGCCTGCTTGGCAAATGCGAGGTGGTAAGTTCGATCCCTGGTACCCCCCCCAAAAAGAAAAGAAAAGACAGAGTAGCCTCAACCTGTCCAAGACCATCACAGCCAAGCGGAGCAGAAGTCTGGGCCCTTTGGACAGCATCACATGAGCTTTTCCATCTAGTTACTGTTGCAGCTTCGCTGTGCAGCATTTGATTGACTGAGTGTGGCATCCTGTGTGGCTCAGCTGCTTCCAGATCCCCAAATTGTTTCCCGGTTGGAGCTGTTTTCTTTGTTGCAGATGATGCAGAAACTGTTCTTCTGAGAGCCGTTCTGCTCCAGGTCATATGCCTTTACCAGAAAGCAGTCCCCCACATGGTCATGCAGTACAACTTTGACTTCAGCAAGCTCCTGAAAGGTGAGTCTCGAGGGGGCAGATGAGCACTCAGGTGCTGAGGATCGGCGAGGCTGGGGTTACCTTGCTGGGGTGTTTGTGATCCTGTAATTTTATTGGACCTGTGTTTTTTTAGTCGCTGGCCTTTTCTAAGTAAGATGAGGTGAGCACTGAGCGTAAGCCCTGGGAGTGGGGAAGCGGGAAGCCAGTCAGCCCGAGTGACCTGCCACGGACAGTCCTCAGATTGGATCATACATGTTTACTCTAAAGCTGTCTTCTCGGAGAACAGGTGCAGAGATTGAGGCAGCAGAGTTCCATGGAAGGGACAACGCATCCTGTCATGCAGAGGCTCCAAATGTAGTAGGCTCATATTTTACTCCAGTGAGTCCGACTCAAACCACATCTCGTAAAAGTAACACTATGCTTGCCTGGTCATGGATCCTTGATGGCCAGGTTTACCTTATAAAGGTGGACTTTATGATCAGTCCTATGGAAGAAGACTTGCAAAAATGCTGTTCTTGGAATTTATATTAGCTACAGAAATAATCCCTTTCAAGAGCTGTAATTTTAATTATTTGAAAGTACAAGGTTGTCTTTGCCATGGGAGTATGAAATTTACTAGATTGTGGCCACTTAGGGTTTATTGATGTATCCTCCCACACAAAGGAGACACCTAGACACTAGATTAGAAGACAGGGACCCAGAGTGACCCAGTCAGTGGCCAGAATCACTTGTCCACAGAACACTTGCATGTGGGCATCAAGGCCTGTGTCCCATGCAAGAGACTGCATTCATGAGGGACCACACTTGGAGGCAGCATGGTGTGGCGATGTCAGTGGTAGCATGAGCTTAGCGTGGGTCAAGTGCTGGGGAGCCTCCTTTGGCAGCAAAGGATCTTCATGGCCCTGGGGTGGGTCAGGGTGTTGAGAGAGACAGGCCTGCACAGTCTGAGTGAGGCAGCCAGGACAGGCGACAGACCCACATCCTTTTAGCTTTCTAGATGCGGGTTTCTGTCTCTGGCCCTTTGGTCAGGCAGTATTTGCTGGGTACCCGCTGCTGGGTGACTGTGTCTGTTTGCCTCCCTTGTGTCTGCAGGCATCATCTCTGAGCAGAGCCTCGGCCAGGAGGCCCCTCCCATCCTGCAGCACCACATGCTGAAGGTGGCCCTGGAGCTGCCCGCCAACAAGTTCTTGTGGTTGAAGGCACAGGTACGAAGTGGAGAGCGCCAGTCTTCCACCACTAGCTAACCTGCTGGGCTTGTTGGCTTTTTATCTTGTTACTGACTTTTTATCTTGACTCTTACATTCTTCTTGTATTTTAAGATGTTTGTGGAAATAAAATACTCTTTCTTGTTTGTCCTTATCCTGGAAGAGCTTCAGAGGTGGAAATAAACTTCAAGCCTGCAGGGGGCTATGTCTGGTTTGCTGATACTGCTAGCCCTGTGTGTGTCTACAACAGTGTCCTCTCAGACTCTTTAGAGAATGTGTTGACCCATTAGGAAGTCAGGATGCAGCAGATCTTTGCCTGTATCTTTGTGCCATGCCCCAGTGCTGTGTCACTCTTGTACCATGAAGGAGAATGATCAAACACGTATACCTTGATTGGCTGTGCTTCTCATTTCTCAGAGTATCTTTTTTTTTTTTTTAAAGAATTAGGTCTTATGTAAGATTCTCATATAGAACCAAGAGTGTGGAAATGGATGTTGGCCTTTTTACACGTGGTACTTCTAGAAAGGTCTAAGCAAGCCACGGCCCTGGGGTCTGAGTATGTTACCTCTGAATGCTTTGTCTAAGATTCCCTGCATCAGAGTTGAGGATAGCTCATCCTAAAGACTCAGCAGGTGCCAGGCCGGACACAAGGGCTTGTGTGGCTACTTTGTTCACACCCTGTAAAGATGGCAGTGGGGTACAGAGCACGTAGGACATTCCTGCGGGACCCCAGCTATGCGTGGGGGTCCAAGGTAGGACCCAGTCAGTATTGCCCAGAGCCCTGTTCTCAGCCTTTCACTGTACTTAGCCCCCCACCCCAGAGAGGCACGTGATGGGCATCACTGGCTGATTTTTCACTCCTGCTGAATTTGCCCTGTAGATAAGATGATTAAGTTGGAAGATGAACAGAGGCCTCTTAATGTGTAGCAGCTGGTGTGATGACATTACCTTATAGCCAGTGCCCCATAATACTTGTAAGATGTGTCTGCTGGACAAGTTACCCCAGCGCTTTACCGTATTCACCTCATCCTCACTGCCGAGGATCATATAGATGGAACACTGCAGTGGATCATATAGATGCGGTGGAGTGTGGGCTGGGGATCTGGAGCTTTGTGCTCTACTCTGAGGCTAAAGCCCGGAAAACCTCTGGCAGGCAAAGTATGTATAAGTGTTCAGTACGTTCACACCCGCATTCTGATAGAATGGACTCAGTGTGGCCCTGGACAGAGTCAGGCAGCCCGGGGCCACTCCTTGTCACCTGCTAGGCTCGCAGTGTGTGTACCAGAGCTCCCTGGGCTTGGTTCTCAGGAAATGGCTGTTGTCTTCCCTTGCCTCAGTTTTCAATCCATAAGCCAGAGTAGGTGTTGCTCTGGATCCTAGGACCACACTGGCGTATGGAGAGGGCTGCCTGTGCTTACAGCTGGAACTGGCTGTTGTATAGCTACAGCAGGGTCAGGGCTCTTGAGTGGCCTGACTTCTGCTGCTCCTTGTGTGTGCATGTGCAGTCATTCCACTGAGTGTCCTTAAAATGAGATGAGGTGAGGACCTGGCAGTGTATTGGGTTTGTTGTCACCTGTCTGCTCAGCAAGTCAAGGCCTTTGTTATTTTTTATAACACGTTACTGAAATTATACATATATAAGTAATTATATATGTATAAATATATGTAACATAAATATATAAAAATATATATTTTATATAACATATATATAAACATGTATATAAATTATTAATTTTCTACTAAAAATATATAATAACATTCACACTTCAGGAAGGCCCAGATGCAGAAATTATTGGAGGAGAGCGATCTGTGTTCTACTTACTGATGAAAATGTTTGTGACCAGTAGCCATTTACAGCTCAAGTCGTCCACCAAACTTCTGATCATGAAGGTGAGCATTTTCTCTATATCAGATTCTGAAAGGCATTTGCACAGCTTTTCCTAACACAAGGCACTTAGTAAATGTTTGTGGAAGTCAGGACTATTGCAAATTTTAATTAGAAGGTTTTATAGTAATTTTTAGTGTGTCTTAAATTTAGTTTGATTCCTGAGAGATTACACCATGAAGTGGCTGAAAACATCAGCTTTCAAATCTGATTCTTGGATTTAAATCCTGATTGTATTCTCTCCCGGGTGGCTTTGGACAAATGATTAGTCTCTCTGGACTTAATTTTCCCATGGTGAGTGGAGATAACAAACCGCAGGGTGGCAGAGAAGGCTAGATATGATAAAGAGGTGGCTCGCACTTAGCACAACCAAGGCCCAGTGAACAGTGCATTCCATCCCCTTGGATCTGGCGAATAGCTGTGCATCTTTTTTCTGAGCCAGGTTCTGGGACGTTCAGCCTTTTTCACCATGTCCGTCCCCTCAGCACAGGTGTGGCAAAGGTCAGTTAGGGGAGAATGAGGACTTTGTTCACCTCTTCCTTAACTCAGTTCTCACTTTCCCAGTGCTGCAGCGGATCTGGCTGTGGGCAGTTCATTCTTCATTTCTGTTGTACAGTCAGCATTTGGGGTTTGGGGGTGCTACCGAAATCACATTCACTGTTTCTCGGGTGTGAGGACTCGACCTTTGCCTGAAGGAAGGGCAGGCGATCTGGCCGTGAGGGCCGTGGCTATGTGAGCATTTGTCTCCAGGCTGCCCTTTCCTTACAGGTAGTGTGGATGGGACCCTACACCAGCCACACGTTGTCATAACAGCCACCCACAAATAGATGGAATTGACATAGCCAGGGTGCTTTTTTGGAACACACTGTTGCAGGGCTCTGTGCCGTGAGGTTGCTGATGCCATAAGTGTCTGTCATCAAGCCATTAGGGAATGTCACTGACTTAGTTACTCAGCCCTGCAGATCAGAGCCTGCCTGATACCAAGCTTGTTCTGGTGGAAATGGGGTGCTGCTTGCCCAGCTGATTCTCAAGGTGCCACATTGAGATGACAGGGTTTGGCTGACTCCTGACCTTGGAGAATTTCCTGCAGCCCAGAAGTTGAGTTGCTGTGCAGAGTCAGGCTTTGCATGTTCCGCTGGGTCTTTGCGAAAATCCACATTGAAAGCCAAGTTCTCTGGAAAAGGAACCAGTAGCAGCTAGACAAGGAGTTGCATTGTGTTTAAAGCTGCAAGTGGCTGGTGCAGCGTGAAGCTGCTGCAGTTTCCACGGAAAGCAGGTTCTGTGCTGACCTTTGCACTGCGTTTGCTCACTGCAGATTCTGCGGGACACAGGCGTGTTTGAGTACACCTGGAAGGAACTGGAGCTCTGGCTAGAGCACCTGGATAACACCCTGGAAGGCAGCAGAGAGATGGTGATTCAGTTCCTGGAACGTGTAAGCACAGATTTCCATGTAAAGCAGCATGTCCCGGGATGATTACACACAGGGGCCTCCGCACATCATTAAGGCGTTTTTGATGCAGTGATGCCAGAGGGGCTTTTGCCCTGGCTTACTTCCTAATCCTGCTGCAGTTCCAGAATCCACTTAGCATCAGAATCCAGACCATAGGAATATGTTAGTGCATGCTTTTTAATTTTCTTTTGGGAATTTGTTTTTGCATGATGGAGTGGGATACACTAAAAGCCATGTTAAAAGCAGTAGTCTACTAAGGGGAAATAATTTTTTAAATTGTGCAACAAAAAGTTAAAGAGGAAGATATCTTTACAGTAATATTACTGTTTTTATTAAGGACAGCTAACATTTTAGCACTTCCCTTGACAGTGACCAGTGACCTGTCCCTTTTCATTTTACTTTTAACCATGTAAATGTTTTCCACTTGGCTCTTGAATGCCCAGGTTTTACTCACACTGGTGGCGAATCCCTACACGTACACAGACAAAGCGTCTGACTTTGTCCAAGAAGCCAGCACTCTGCAGGCCACAATGAGCAGGCAAGACATGGATGACACCAGCATTCCCATCTCTCACATCGACGGTAGGCTCCACTCCTTTCTGCGTTGCCACTTAGCAAGTTAGACACAGGGAACCGGAGTGGCACTGATGCCTTAGGCAGAATGCAGACACCTCGTTTCTTTGTGTTTAGGTCAGCCTGTTTTAGAGTATTTCTCTGTGTTGTGAGAAATGTGCATAAAATTTACTGTGGGTTGTTCGAACATGGTAGCATTTGTTGTGTGTTAGGTGCTTTGTAAACCTTTTATAAATGTTATTGTTTGTAAACTTTGTAAACAGCTCTGAATGAGGAAGGTATTATTGTCAATGTGTCTAAGGCACACAGAGGTTAGATTTAACTCGCACAGCTACTGTGTATAACTACATAACAAATTCAAGAATTGCGGCCAGACACCGGCTCTAGTCTGCGCTTCCACCCTCTCGGATCTTAGCTTGTTTGTCTGCATATCCAGGTTAAAGCTGAAAGACTACTGATACTCTGCATTTTGTCAAAGATTACAAAGATATCTTCCTCTATTCAGCATTAAACCATGGCAAACATTTTCCCCAAGAGAAGTTCAGATTTGTTTTATTCTCTTTCTGAAAATATTCTCTCCTTCCTTCTTCACCTGGGGGTATTGGCAGTGGCGTCCTTTGGTGTTGTTTGTCAGAGTGGGTCTGGACTCTCCCTCTGTCTCAGATGTGCTGGACATGGTGGACATCCTTGTGGAGGGGAGCGAAGGCCTGGACGAGGAGATTGGGTTCCTGCTGAATGAAGACATGATCCTGCTCACGTTTCCATTCAGTGCCGTGGTCCCTGCAGCACTGGAAGCCAGGAACAAGTTGCTCCTTGGGACAGAGACTGAAGCAGGTACCTATGCACAGTCAGGATGTTCCAGCTGTGTCAGGCCATCTGGACCTCTTCAGTGTGTTCTTGATGTGTTGATGCTAAGGGTGATTCTTTCATACTTGCTGAATTTTCCAGGCAAAAGCACCCACAGGCCGTAGTGGTGTGGTTAGTGGAGGGCGCAGGCTCTCGCTCCCACTTGGCCTGGTCTGATGCATTCATACAGGAGGCAGACGCCTCCTGACCTTGCCATAGTCTTGTACAGGCCAGGTTGCCCTTCCGGGTGGCTGTCATTCAGAAGGTGACTTGGTGTCCAGGCTGTTCCTGTCATATTGCCCGGCTATCTCTCTGTGTCACTTACAATATCCACTGTAGCAGAGGAAGAGAGTGGCCAATCAAGCAGGATGTGTCATGATCTGGAAGGGACAAACCTAGGTGTATGGTCCCATCCCCCTTGCCAGAGAGGCTCATGTGCCAGGGCAGAAGGGAGGAGTTTGCAAACACGTGGCAAAATCTGGGTCCAGGTGGCTTTGGCTTCCCCTTTTATATGTCTTGTCTCACTGATACCTCACTATGTGCTGTCTGTTTCATAAAATGGAGCCTAATATAATCTCAGCTGCGTGGGAGGCTGAGACAGGAGGATTGTAAATTCAGCACCAGCCTGAGTAATTTTCAAGCTAATGAGAGCCTGTCTCAAAAAAGGGCTAAGGGTTCAATTCAGTGGTACAGTATCCTTGGGTTTGATCTCCTGTGCCATAGTAAACTAAAATGAGTATAGTACAGTGGAACCTAGGATAGTGTGTGGTGGGACCTGCCTTCCCTCATGGGCATGCAGCCCTTTGTGGAGGTGACATGAATTTCTCCGTCTCACATGCATGTGGAAGGAGGCAGTGCTGGTGGATCACAGAAGGGATTTCCAGCAGGCTTCTTCCCATACACATCCTGTCCTCTGCAGGGGAAAGCGTCGTGGCCTATCTGACAGCGGTGCTGACCGACCTCCTCCACACCCAGAGGGACCCCTTGGCTCTATGTCTTCTGCTCCAGGCTTACGACAAGTTTGAGCCTCCTGGCCCACCTTGCTCCTGGCAGCTGTTCCGGTTTAACAGCTACTACAGCCTCTGGATCCCGGAGCAAGCCCGAGAGGCCTGGGTGAGCCACAGCCACAACCACTCCTGCAGCACTTCCTCCCCTGGGCTGTAGCTGGCCTGCCGTGTGTGGCCAGAATGCCTTGCGGCTTGCAGGGAGCGCTTTCTTAATCTTTATATTTCCACCATGTAGGAGAGGAAGCTACGTTGCATTACCACTGTTCAGCTGAACACAAAGGAGTCAGTGATACCGCAGAATTAAATTTTCCACTGGGCCTGTATTGTTAATTGGCTGATGACTGTTTCAGCTGGAGGCAAAAGTTTGTTTTTCTTTTTCCATTCTGAATGGTTTATAATGCCTGCCTCACAGCTCTCACTCTGGACCTTGGCATGTGCTTAGACTTAGGTGCTCAGCTCCCAGCAAGTTCCCTTTGGCTTAAGCTGATACAGTACAGGGAGGAGGAGGTGTCTTTTGGTGGGGACTACATTCTGGTAGTGGGCTTCTGGCTGCAATTAAGAGTACTTGTCAAAGCTCTGTGGGGTGGGAAAGAGCTTGGCTATGGGCGTTTTTGTGAATCCATTCAATTTCTGCCGTACTCAAGAAAGCAGAGACCTTCGCAGTGATGGCAGACCTTGCAGAGCTTTTAGTGACAACAGCTGACTGCTGCACATGCAGCATAGGGTGGCCAGCACTGGCCGGGGCCTTTGTGAGCGGGAGCAGCGTTGGTGGCATGTTCTGTTGATCAGGCCCCACACTAAACGTGCTTCATGTATTTTGAGCCCCTTAATCCTCATAACTCTGAGAAGTAGATCGAGACTACCCAGCCTTTACTCACATGAGGAACCGAAGCACAGAGTGCTTCCCCCACCACTCAGTGGGAGCCAGACCTTAGTCCAGACAGTCCATCAGCAGAGCCCCAGCTTGTAACAGCTGTCATCACCGTTCTCTGCACCAGGACCTGGTGCAGCCAGCCAGGGGCTAGTGTTGAGGTGCCAGGAGTTCAGTGCTGCCGCACCTGGCGCTCAGGTGTCCTGGCCTCCCCGTTTGAGTGTATCATAGCAGTGGCTCTCATCCACCCGGCCCGATCCCCCTTTCTGAACCAGCAGTTCTGGGGTGGGGCCTGAGGCTCTCAGGACTATGCTTTGAGAACCCCTGGGTCAGGGCAGACACAGCCTTGAGTGTAGTAGTTCCCAGAAGTTGGATGGAGTTATGATAATACAAGTCACGTGGGGTAAAGAAGGAAGACATTTTGCAGTTATATTAGAAGAAACCAGAAACTCCCATCTGAGGCAGAATGGCTCCAGAGATTTCTCTTCATTTGGCCCTTGTTTGACAAGACGTCTAGCAAAGCTCCTGGGGAGGCAGCCAGCTCACGGTGCAGGCACCCGGCAGCTGTGCCTTCCCTGTCTAGTGATTCGCCCCCAGCTGTTGTTGTGAAACCCTGACATTGGGCCCATGGCAGGCTCTTGTCACACCTCCTACTCATGGCTGTCACGTTCTGTCAGTGTGAAGTGCTCGAGGGAAATTGGTGAGACGGGTTGTTTCAGAGCTGAGTTAACTTAAGGTGGATGCCATATAGCCTGCATCCTGTAGTCTTAGGCATGATTGTTTGACCACTGCTGTGCACATCAGTTGAGGTTTGTTACAGTCTGCAGCATTTCCGTCATGGTTATTTGTTTCTTGCCGTCTCTCTCAGCCACTGCAGGCATCCAGCAGCTGCACACCCCGTGTGCCCACCTTGGCCTCCTGCTTCTCTGCCGTGCTGCAGACAGCCTACGAGAGCCGGACGCTTGGAGACAAGCACATTCAAGAGCAGCTCCAGGCTGCCGTCCAGTGTCTCACCCTGCGCCAGGCCCTATGCGCCACCAAGCAGGTGCTGCTCTACCTCAGGAGCACCGTGGAGAACTTCCGCCAGGTCAGCACCGCTGCTTCAGCCCGTGCTCCCACATTTTACCTCCAGAGTGGCTTTTTCTGAGCTGGGACAGGACTTCTGATGGCCCCAGGGCCACAGGATAGCTGGTAGCTCAGGAGCCTGGACTCAGCTCTCTACTGTTCCTCTTGGAGCAGGTGGGGAGAGGCAGCAATGCTGTTCTCTCCAGACCATTGTGTCCCTCGGCAGTGACAGACAGGAACCTGCACACGGCCTCAGTTTGTCATGGGGCCATTCACTGTCAGGGAAGGGCCCCTTCTGTAGTAGACTAGATCGGCAGCTCTGTCAGGCCTCCCTCCTAATGTAGTGTCTTCATTTGGTTACTCATAGTGAGCTCTGCCCCAAAGTAGTTCACAGGTCTTCAGGGCAGGTTTTAAAGTTGGCCTGTTCCCCTCATTTTGGCCAGACCATGCAGTGCATCCGGGTAGGGAAGACCACTCTCTCACTTGAGAGATGACTCCGGCTGACGGATATTCACAAACATAACATGTGAAGGAGTTGCCCTCTCCGCTTGGCCCTCATATCTCCTCTTTGGTTTCCTGAGAGAGTGACAGTCGCCATTCTGATGCCTGTCAGCCCTTCTCTGTCTGCAGTCATGACACCTTGCTGCTTTCATCCTCACAGCTGGGCAGAAATGTGGGGCCTCCACTCCTGCATCTCTTCCTGGATCTCCTCAGACACTTGGTTGTCCACTGCGAGCAGCTGGATGCCCAGAATCAGCAGAAGTGCAAGGCTGCCTGTGCCGAATCTGACCTCCTCTTCTTAGACATGGAGTCTGTTGCCACACTGGAGTTGGCCAATGACCAGGTATCTCTGCCCTCTTCTGTAGACAGCCCATTAGCCTTTTTGGAAGAAAAGTGTATTTCTAATCAGAAATATTTCTGAATTTCAGAAAGTGTATTTCTAATCAGAAATACACTTTCACTGTAAACATACAGAAACTCTGAAAGCCACCAGTGACACCCCCCACACCCACCCTGGCCACACAGGATTCAGCCTAGACATTCATTTTTCCAGTTGCTCTTCAGAGGTGGCGGCCCCTTCAGGCCACTCCTCCCACAGTGTGTGCTAGGAGCCTCAGGAAGCTGGTGTGTCTGTTTCTTCTCCAGGAGCTCAGCCTGGTCTGACTCAGGGTGGGCAGTGGGAGGCTGTTGCCAGCTCCCGTGCATGGGAGAAAGCCTTTCTCTGCTAGTCTTGTGCAGCAGGCCATCTCCCTGGGCCGGGTGGATATTTCTGTCGGTGTGCCCTGTGACTGCTGCTGAGTTTAGGCAACGAGCGTATACCACATCCCACCCTCTCTGAGACAGCTGGCTCTCTGCCTTCAGTCTCCCATTGACCTCCTGGCAGTCTGTGTGCTGGCTGGGCCACCTGTTAGCCACGTGATAGGCAGAGCAGTCCTGACAGTGTTTCTCTTGCTGACTGGCAGAGCTCTGCTGAGCAGACTGCTAGGCTTCTGCCCTTCAAGTTAAGTGAGGTAAGAAAACTCATTCCCGTCCCTAGGGACTGGGGGGACTTCCTGACTAGGACTCACACTCGGCGAAGTTGTGGAGGATGGCCAATTCCGGATACTCTCTGGTCATCTAGTAATACTCAGCACGTTCTGGCCAGGTGGCTGAGCCAAAACGAGTCTCTTGGAGTCCCTTGAGGCCCCGTGCTTCTCTGAACGTAGAGACAGGAGGGCCTTTAGTTCAGAACTGTGGCTGTTCACAGTGGTTTAATTCTTGTCACCTTTTCCAGACGTGTGATCTAAGCTGTGACCCTCACTCTGTTGCTCCTCAACCACATTAACAAGGGAGGGTGGGTGGCCAGTCTTAATCACATTTTGCTGTGTCTGGGTGGCCTTTGCCTTTGTTCCTTCTATATTGTGTGGGAGAACAGTTTGCCACACAGTAATTCTGTTTTGGCTAAATTTATCAGGCACGTGCTTGTGACTGAGTAGTCACTGATCACACCCTGTGTGGCCTCTGCAGTTGCACAAGGGAGGTGACATGCAGTGTGGCCATTGTACAGTGTTGTCATGGGGTAGGTTAGGAGAGCTGTCTCTTCCTCTGTCTCACTGACAACAGCAAATGCTTACTGGTAGCTGCATCTTCTCTGGCCCCATGCCTCTCGTGATGTCTGTCACCATCTGTCTTTCAGACGCTGGAGGAGGTGCTGGTGGCCATCCTGAGACACCCAACACTGGAGGGCTGGTTTCTGGCCCTAGAGCAACAGGCCCTGCCCCCACATACACTCAGCCCTGTTCTCGTGAAGCTCCTGGCTGCTCAGTTCAGTGCAGGCGTCCTTCAGCTGCTGGTGGCCAGCGCCCCCATCCTCCAGAACATGGGGCAGCTGGGCCTTCTGGCCAAGTACTCGGAGGCCATCACACAAAGCGTGTTGAGGGAGCTGCGAGCCAGAAGCACAGGCCGAGCTGCGTCTCCAGCCAAGAGCCTGCTGCAGCTAGACGCCCTGCGGGAGCTACACCCATACATGGAAGGTGCCCAGCTCCGTGAGGTCACACTGGCCCTACTGGCCCTGCCTGAGGTCCACCTGCTGACCCAGCCATCCACTGAGGCCCCTGAGAAGGAGAGACAGCTAAGCATCCTTGGGAAGACCCTGGTGCAACTGCTGGCCTGCAGTCCCCAGGACCAGCTGCAGAGTGGCGACCTCCTCTGGTCCTCTGAGTATGTGCGTGGCCTGGGCACTCTGCTCCCCATGTTGGCTGTGGACGAGCTAGACACTGTGTTCCTCCACACCCTGCAGAGAGACCCCGTGCTGGCCCCCGTGGTTGCGGCTGACCTGCTTGACTACTGCCTGGCCCGGCAGACACAGGCAGCCCTGGGCATCGCCACCCTGCTCCTCCAGCAGAGCTGCACCCACCTGCTATGGTTTGAGCAATGGTGCGGCCAGGCTGTTGCAAGGCATAGGCTGCAGGAGGACCTGGACAAGTTCCTGCCCCTCGTCCACGTGTACCTCCAGCGCAGGCCACAGTGGCACTTGGCATGTCCAACAGGAGGTATGAGTGTGGACAACACTGGGAGCTTTAGGTCAATGGCTGAGGAGAGGAACTGCATGTCCATTCTTAAACCCTGCTACTTTGTGCCCTGGGGTGCGGCTTAGTGCCTTCTCCAGCACCAGACCTCTGGAGAGTGGGAAAGGCTGAGAAATTCTCAACAAACTCCTGTCTCTTAGGTCCCCTGGGCCCCATCAGTTCCTGTTTTTCCTATATGAAGCAGGAGCAGGAATGGGCAGTAGCTGGGCTTGGGTCTTGTTAAGTTGCAGGATCATTCAGAGCTAAGCTGTCCCTTGTCCCGTCACACTTCTCCCACCTTAAGGGAACACATGGTGTCATGTCACAGAGTACAGGTCCAGCTTTTTCATCTTTCCCTGCTGGGTTTCAGAAGTGACCTAACTTTTTGATTACCTAAAATTTAATTTTTTGATGGGGATGGGTCCTAGAGAACCCAGGGCTTCACACTGAGCTACATTCCCATTTCTTTCTCTTTCTTTCTTTTGAGACAAAGTCTTACTAAATTGCCCAGGCTGGACTTGAACTTACAATCCTCCTGCCTTAGAGTGGCACATTTCCTCCAGAGAGTGGGATTACCATGAGGGTGAGAGGGTCCCTCATACTTTGCCTCTGCTTTGCATCACTTTGTAGTAATAATAACTGATGCTTTTAAAAAGCGAGGCAGCCCTCAGGCAGGAGGCGTCTGGCCAGCAGTTGTTGATCCAGCTGTCTAGCTTCTCTGGAGAGTGAGCCCCAGGAGAGTTCAGGATTGAGGGTTCATAGTGTATGCACTTATGCTGGAAGCTGTGCACAAAGCCCACCAGGTTGAAGAGGCTTTCACAGGAGCATTGGCTAATGGTCTGGGCCCAGTACCTGTGAACATTTAACAGCTGGCCCTTGGAGGAGACCATGTAGCAACTGCCAGTTTCCCTGGTGTTGATGCTCCTGCCCTGACCCATTTCGAGCTGCCAGAGTGACATCACAGGGTCACAGGATACATGGCATGTAGCAGGGGGCACCTGAGTGGTCCATGCTGGCTCAGCCCATCATTGTACACAATGACCTCTGCTTCGTGTCTGCCCTAGTGTCCTCCACTGTCAGTCCTGTCCTGAGGAAGGCCCTGTGGAAACAGCTCCAAGACAGGCTCCTTAGTACTGATGGACCCCCGGAGTCAGGGCTGATTCAGGAAGTCCTGGCCCAGCTAGCCCCACTTGCGAGGGCCAAAGACCTCCGTGTACTCATGGACCGTTTGCCCAGCTTGCTTCAGGCTCCAGGCAGTCACAAGAGGTAAAAGGCCAAGGTCACTGGGTGCCCTCTAAGCTCCATTTTGCTCCTTCATCTTAAAGCAAGGTAGTAGAAGAGGCTGCTGCCCTGTTGTGCTGTCCATGGGAAGGCAGTTGAGATAAAAACTCTTCCTTCTACCTGTTCTGGCTGGAGCAAGGACATCCCTGAAAGGGGACAGCTAGTTGCCTGAGAGCAGGCATTCTCAGGGTGTGTGGTTTCTGCAGGGATGGCTGGCAGTGTCTTGAGTTCGCTTATCCTTATAGCTGAGGCATGGAGTATGGCTTGCGGCATCCAGAGGGTGGAGGTGGCTAGGTGTGACCCCCTGCAAGAAAGGATTATCTGACCCCAGATGGCATTAGTGCTGGGGTGGAGAGGCCCTGATCTAGACAGTCTGGACATGCACACCTTTTCCCTAGTGTGCTGATACTGCCAGCTATAACATTTTGGTGCCTCTTAGATGTGTAAGGGTTGGGAGGAGCCTGTGGGTACCAAAGTGGACAGAATCAGGACTCAAGGCATCTCTTCCATCAGGCCTTTGCAGTATTGGATGACAGCCTCCTCTTAACTCTGCGCCTCTGGTCTCTTCCTGCAGTTGGGTTGTGGCAGACTCCGTCTCATCAGCCCTGGAGCAGTCAGCAGAAGTGCTGCGCACCTGGAGGAAGACCCTCCTGCAGTCCTGTGTGCAGTGGCTGATTGTGTCCTTCAGTGGCAGCCAGCCAGGCAGTGGCAGCACCCAGGACCAAGAGAAGCAGATGCTGCTCAGGCTACTTGAGTTGTTGGTAGGTGTCTTTTCCTAGAGATCCCGGTTACATTTTCAAGGGCAGCCAGCTAGACAAACCATGCTTTCCAGCAGCTTGACATGAAGATGGCCCAATAGGAAATGAGGGGCTCTGTCGGGAGTGGAGTGGCAAGCCAGGCAGCCCCTGAGTTAGTCCTCTTCTCCAGAACAGAGGCTGCTTTTAAATACTTTACTGAGATGTTATAGAAAGTCTTGTGTTTTGATTAGTCTGTTAATAAGGTGAATTGTGTTAATTGATTGTTGAATGTGAAGCCAATCTTATACTTTTGGGACAAACCTATTTGATCATGATGTATTATCTTTTTGTATGTTGCTAATGTTTTGATAAGAATCCATGTCTGTGCATGAGGGGTATTAGTTTATGATTTTTTTTTTAAATCTATGATGTCTTCAGTGAGCTAATGCTGACCTCATAGAATGAATGAGAGTATTTTATAGATGTTACTTTACTGTTTTCTGGCTTTCTTTGTTCCCAGTAAGAAATGTTTCATTCTTATTTCTGCTTTTCTGTACGTTTGACAATGCTGGGAATTGAATACAGGCCTTAAACATGCTAGGCAGGTGCTCTACCTCAGAGATCCCTGGCTCTAAGATTTTTTTTTTTAAGTGTGGTTTAAAGCTATTTGGTTACCTTGCCTCTTGGTGCCGTTTTTGTTTTGTTTTGTTTTTTGTTTTTTTTTGTTGTTGTTGTTGTTGTTTTGGTTTTTTTTTGGTATTGGGGATCGAATTCACGACCTTGCACTTGCCAGGCAGGCACTTAAGCCACTGAGCTAAATCCCCAGCTTGTTTTTTGTTTTTTGTTTTCCCAAGTTGTTTGCACTTGGGGTTCAGTAATCTGCTTGATCTGTGGGTTGATAATTTTTATAAAATTTAGGAATATTTGGCCATTATTCCTTTCTTTTACTGTCCTCTCTTCAAAATGTATTTTTGCACAGAAATAATTAACTGAAGTTAACCCAAGTATGTAATCACGTCATTTCATAGTGTAAAAGTTCATTAATAGTCCTAGAATCTGTGACTTAGGTTTAATCTCCGAACCAAAACTTAAAAGTAATCCTTGGGAAAATAACTCCAGGTAGCGAATCAGTATATAGTAAGCACTTGCAGATCATAGACCAAGCTGTGTGCTTGCAGAATGATTTAAGTTTTATAAACCAGTGTTTAACTATCAGTATATAGTTCATGTTCCTGTATACCCTACCCTCTTGTCCAAGATTTTCATCTCAAAGTTCCTTGTGCTTTCCCAGAATTCCCTTCACTCCAGGGCAACCGCTCTTTTGATTTTTGTCACCAGTAGGTTATTGTTCTAGACCCTCCACAGACTCCTGCAGTACAGTCATACTTTCATGTACATGTGGCTTCTTCTAGTTAAGCCATACTCTCCTGACTCAGCTGTGGCAGGAATAGTTTACTGCTTTTTGTTGCTGAGTGGTCTTCCTCTGTTTGAATTTGACCTCCCCTTTTTCCCAAGCCCATGAAAATTTGGAAATATTGGGATTTTGTAATTATAAAGCTAACAAATATATGCATTAGAAATATAAGCAATGAAGAAAACATAAAGAAAATAAAAATTTCTCATCACCTAGGAGCCATCCGTGTTGAGAAGTAAATATGCCTCGAGGAATCTTGCTGTGTGTTGTGTGTGTGTAGGTGTGTGAGAGGGATAAGCCAAGTGCGCAAGCTGTGTGTAGCTAGGTTTTTTGGATATTTGTTTTGTTTTGCTTTTAACATAATACTGAATTTTGAGATGATTTTTTTTTTTATCCTGACACCAGTGACTGGATTACTTTGAATTGGTAGTTGTGCTGTGGTCTCCTCGTGAGGAGATGAACATGTATCACTGGCCCAGTGGGTGGCTTTCTGGCTTCTTGCTGTTATAGAGAGTGCTGTGATGAGTAACGTGTGGCTCATCTTTGCCCATTGACCAGTCACCTCCAGGGGAATTCCTGAAAGGAGGCTTGTTGAGCATTAAGAATGTGTGAGTAGGAGCCAGCTGCACCCAGGTTTTCCCTTGCAGTGGCTGAGCTGAGGTCTCACTGCACGATGACCTGGTGGAGGCACACACTCTCCTGAGCTGATCTCTGCCCCCGTGCCATTCCCCAGTCCCTGGATTGTTTCTGTGACCTGTGGACTAAGCAAGGGTGGTTTCATTGGCCAGTTAGTAAAAGACTGATTGTAAATTCATTGGTGCTGTCTGAAAACAAAGAAAAATACAGCAGGACTGATCAGGAAATGTCCTCTTACCCAATACGCACACACCAAAACACTGCATGCTGTTGTGGGTTATTTGGCTAACTTTCCTCCTTCTCTTCTTTCTTTTGGGATAATGGCAATGAAAACCACTGGCACTCTACCTTTGAACTGCATCATCTCCAGCCTTTTTAAAATATTTTGTTCTGATTCAGGAACTCATTAAGTTGTCCAGGCAGGACCTAAACTTTTGATCCTCCTGCCTCGGCATTCCAAAGTGATGGGATTATAGTTGTGCACTGATGTGCCCTGCTGGCTGTGTTTCTTATTTACTGAGTGCCTCTAACTTCAGTTCCATCGTCTACATTTTAGTTTTTGTTTTAAGGTTAGTCTCTGCCCCTGTAAGGTTGAGTTATCTCATGCTCAGCAGGAACGGAACACAGGAGCTGCTGGGCAGGATCACAGGAGCTGGTGGAGCCTGGAGCCCCAGGGTAGGGTGGAGCTTGGTTTCTAAACTGTGGGCCAAGTATCTCAGGAGAACCAAACCAAGAGAAGCGGGTGCCTTTTGGTATTTTTAAAATGTCTTCTTGCTTTATTTGTAGCATGCACTTAATGACATTGATCCTGGTGATTGGCAGAAATTCATGAAGACTGGACTCAAGTAAGTAGTAGATTTTATTTTCTTGATTTGAAAGCCAGTGCTCATGTAGAGCCCCCTTTGTAGCTTGTTATCATTGTAACACACGTAGTGGAGCAAGGTGTTGCCTCAGATTTGAGGCGGAAGATGAGGACTGTTGACGTGTTAAGTGATTTGCCTAGTGATGCCCAGGGTGCTTCTAATGTTGAAGAGAGGAACAGCTTTTTAAAAAATAGGATATTTTAAAAATACAGAAATGTGCAGAGAATAGCAGCATCCATATTTGATAAGTGTTGACTGTTTTCCATATTTGTCTGAACTGTTTTTCATCTTCCATCTCCCCCACTGCAGATCGCTGCTTTTGGAGTCTGTGCTTTGTCTCTGGCGTGTGCATTTTGTATTTCATACTTTATATGTCAGTGTGTGCTTCACCAATACTACTTAGTGTGTTTAAAGTTGTACACAGGTGTGACATTCCTTATATATCCTTGATTTCACTTGGAGGTTTCTGTCTTACGCACATTGATGCATGCAGATTAATTCATTTTTTTCTCTGTATCATTCTGTTTTTGAAGTCTGCACCAGTTAACAGGCCAATCCTCAATTAAAAGCGGGTGGGCTGCTTCTCTGTGTCTCTTGATTGTAGTCTTGGGGTGACTGTCCTGTGTTTTTGGATGCTCAGGAGGCAGTGTTGGTGTGAGATGGGGTCACCAGCTTCTTGTGTGGGCACACCTTCATAGTTGTTGGAGTGTGCAAGAGTTCCTTTGGCGTTGCATCATCCCTGGTCCTAGATGGGATCAGACTCATTCATTTTTTGGCAGTCTCATAGTCATAAAATGGTGTCGTACTGGGCCTATAGTTTTCATCTGCCTGGTTGTTTGTGCACTTCAGTCAGAAAATAATATCCCAAGCGGAGGAGAGAGAGAAGTGAGCAAGAACAATAAAGGACCATCATAGAATGGGGACATTTTTCTGCCTTGGTTGATTGATGTTTGCAGGGTGTTCACTTTATGTTGATTCTTAAAATTACTCACATAGAACTAAAAAGCTTTCTTTTAGAGCACAGCGCTTCCTGTGTGTTAGCGGACTGTGAAGGTCTATAAGACATGGCTTCCAAGCCATTTGGTGGGAATTCTGAGTGGCCAGAAGGAAAGAGGCTGACATAGCAGGGTCTCTGCTCAGGTTCAGCTATTCACTCCCTCTCATGTTTAACTGATCAAGCAGTTCATTCGCTGTTTGGGTCATAAAGAAAATGCAGTTGTGTGCCACCTAGGACGTTCAGTCGGTGACAGACCCTGTGTGACAGTGGCCCCACGCAAGGCTTTTTAGCCTAGTGATACTACTGTAGCCGTCCTAGCTTTTGTAAGGACATTCTAGTGTTGGTACAGTGACAAAATCGCCTGAAGACAAAGTTCTCAGCGCATGTCACTATCATTGCTAGTAGTGCCCCAGGTGATGGTGGACAGATGGGAGCATGATAGTTAGCGCAGTGGGATGAGTCAGATGATACTTGTGTGGATGGATGTCCACTGTGAGAGTCTTGGCTTTGTGCTGTTTGGGCATTTCCTTAAGAAAAATCAGAATAAACAGTTGTCTTTTTGTGTCCTATAAAATAAACTTCCCTTTTGTGAAGCTCCATGCCTTTGGCTCTTGCCTCCTCTCAGGTCTCGGTATCAGAACCATACCTTTCTGAAGACCCTGCACGCTGCCGTGGAGCTCCTGTATGGCCCGGAGAGCTCCGTGCACCCCAGGCTGGTGCAGCTGCGCACCGTCCACATGATGCTCACTCAGCACTCCCTGTTCCTGCCCAGCCTGCTGACAGCCGAGGGAGAGGCGACCCCGGACAGTGAGGTCAAAGGTGACTACCTCCTCCCCACCCTCCCAGCTCAGTTCAGCTTTATTCCCTGGTTTCAGAGCTAAGCAAGCACTGGCAAAGCTCTCTCCTTTCTGTCAAGCCTAGGGTCAGGAGACATGCCTGTGCCTTCACCCAGCGTCACAGACCTGTTTCCAAGGCCTTGTGCCGCTCACTGCAGTCTTGTCGGGGATCTTTTCACCTGTCAATTCCGGGGCTGTAGTCTGGGGGTTAGATGGGGTTAGCTAGCACGATGAGGAAAACAAGTGTGGGTGTCTGACCAGAGAGGAATTGATGAGTCACACCGATTTTCCTAATGGGGTGATTGAAACTGATTGAGGGAAAAGGATTAGAACTTGGCTGCTGGCAGTCCTCTGCTCTGGATCACTTCCAAAGGCCAGGTTGTCTCCATCCCTGATTCAGGGAGCATCTACCCTACTTCCCAGCAGTCCCAAGGATGGTGTGGGCTGCAGGGGCTATCAGGGAAGATGGTCTGCAGGTCACTGTCCCTTTGAAGACACAGGCTGTACATAGAGGCAGTCAGCACCCCCAGACAGAGGTCACACCAGGTCAGGGTCTGTCCAGCTGCTGGGTGGAAGACGAACCTTGCCCACATTACTGCCATGGATAGTAGAGTAGATACAAAGGGCTCTGTTCTCTGTTCACCTAGGAGTAGAAGCAGTAAGGATTCTGATAGCATAATCATGAGAGAAATGCTTAAATTAAAAATCCTAAGTGGCTTAAAATTTGGGAGAGGATGTGAGCAGACTCAGCTTCTGTTTTGTCAAAGACCTAGAGACACAGTGATTATTCACGTGTTTATGTTAAAAATATCTAGTAACAAGGAAAGGACTAGGTGGTGGCCCCAAGACCGCTACTGATCAGGGAGGGATGTTTCCAGCACATGAGTGTTCCCTGGAACCCTCCCTCACTGTATCCTGAATGTCCATTGCCTGGAGTACTGCTAATTCAGTGTCGTCTCTTTCAGAAGCCCTGGTGGACCTAATGGCAACGGTGGTGAGGATGTGCCCCTCTGTCTGTGAGAGCAGCCACTTCGCGGTGCTGCTTGGGGCCTATGGCGCCAGCCTCAGCACCCTGGGTGAGGCATGAGGGCTGCGTGTATGGCGGGACGCAGGCATGAGGCTGAGGACCGGTGGAGAGCATGCCTTACATGTCAGGCTCAGCCTCCTAACATGACTGTCTTTGGACTTCTAGACCAGAAGATCTTACTTCTCCTCCAAGCATATGAACAGAACAAGCTGAGCCTCCTCAACTTCCGGTGAGGGTTGGTGCTGCAGGTGGGCAGGGGCTGATAGGCAGAGAGGGCATCGACCTTCCTGGTGTATCCTCCCCACCCTGTGCAGTGACCTCCGACTCCAGATTTTTCTCACTTGCTTTTGTTTCTCAGGGCAAGGGTGACAGGCAGAGATCTCCTAGCTCAGGCACAGCCCCAAGATAGCTAGCTGCTCTGTGGAGCTGCCGCCTAGCACTGTAAGGCAATGTCTGCTGGACTGGCTGCACCTGCTGGCTGATGGGTGCCTGTCTCTGGAGGACCTGGGACAGGTTACTCCTGGCTGGGAGAGCTTGGGTGGCTGAATTTTATGAGAACCTTTCTCTCTTCACTTTAAATGGAGTGACAGGATGAAAGGCTTGGGGTAGGAGAGAGAGGAAGCCTGAACATGAAGTAATTGACTTTCTGTGTGTCCCTGTCTCTGTTTCTTTCTTGTCTGTCATTTTTCCTCTATCTGTCCTGGGCTCCAGCTCAAAGACCCTGGGTTCAGTACCCAGTACTGAAGAAAGAACGGCCAGGTATTGGGTAGTTGTCATCCTTCCTTCTGCACTGGCTTCTCCATCGTACTGCATGGGGTCGCTGCTCTGTCAGCTGTTCCTTTTGTGGATCAGGACAGGCCCTGCCTGTCAGTGGAGAGAAGGGAGCACGCAGGGGCATCAGATGCCCTCGGAGAGCAGAGAAAGCTGTGGGAATTTGCTCAGGGAGTGAACAGGTTGGCACTGCTCACATAAGGAGCCTCACACAACTCCCCAAGGAGGGTGTGGAGCTCACGTGTTTCCCAGTCTGCAAATGACCACCATGTAGTGCCCGTAGGTGGGGCCCCGTCTGGCTGACAGGTGTCCCCCGCAGCAGTGGGCACCTCCCTAAAGAATCTATCATTTATTGCACAGAAAAGAGTCTCCATTTAGAAGACTCCTGTTTGAAATGTTTAATAAGTGGCAGAAGGCAGACGGATGAGTCCGAGTGGGGACGTGGCCCCCTTCAGAGCTGGGCTCCAGGGCTCATCCTGACAGGGGTGAGAGGTGGGCAGGCTAAGAAGAAGAGGAATGGGGAGAGGCTGAGTCATTCCCCAGCTGCCGGTAGTGTGTGACGTATACATGATGGGCTCTTGAGGTGGGGGTGCATGGGTGGAGCCCAAGGGCGGAGAGAGGTGGTGCTTCTGTACCTGGTCTGCTGGCATGGACTCTGGAGCTGGACTCCCCAGGTTCGAATCCTGGTCCTCTCCCTTGTCTGCTTGGCTGGCAAGGGACTCTCTAATCGTTCCTGTGCCTCTCTCCCATAAGAGGTTAGGAAGAGTCCTCCAGGTGGACTAATTAATATGCTAAAGGACTTAGCACAGCGCCAAGCTCGTCCTCTGTTGTCGCCACCAGTGCTGTTACTGTACCTCAGCATCTCACCACTGCCCACCTCAGGAGCTGAGATGGCATGGGCTGCTGGACACGGGTGCTTGCCCAGAGTAGTGCCTGATGTGGGGCAGCAGCTCCACCAGTGCTCCCTGTTGTGGCTGTCATCATTGTCCTCATCGACTGGGCCCCTGTGACCAGTCTGTCTGCTCCTTTGGCTCTAGGGTGCTGCTGTGGGGCCCAGCGGCTGTGGAGCATCACAAGACGTGCCGGAGCCTTGGCAAGTCCCTGTGGCAGCAGCCCAGTGTCGCTGACATCCTCTGCCTGCTGGACCGGGACCGCATGCTGCAGACTGTCCTGCACTTTCCCCAGAACCGCAGGCTGCTGCCCTCTGAGGTGAGGGGGCGGCTGCCCTGTCCCCTGCTTCCCAGACGCAGTCTGCTCCTGGGGCTTGGGTGTCCTGTTCACTTTTTATTAAGTAGAATTCCAATCCCATGCAGAGGTACAGAGTACCATGTCCAAGCCCCTGGCCTCAGCTGTTGTCATAATGCCCTCTTATTGCTCCTTCCTTCCTACCCCTAAAAAGGCTTATTTTAAGAAAACCCCGAAGACTGTATTTTTCATGTATAAGCACTTTTTATAAAGCCACTTTTCCCCTCTATGGCCCTCACCCTGAACTATACCTCTAGCCCTTTCTTATTTATCTGTTGAGACAGGGTCTCATGGAATCACTAAGTTGCCCAGGCTGAGCAAAAACTTTTGATTCTCCGGTCTCAGCCTCCCTCAATGGTATGCTACCATGCCTGGCATAGAGCTCCTTTTGCCTTGTGCTCTTAAATAATGAAAATACTTTGAGCTCCAACAGTAGTGGAATCATATTTGTATGCTTTTGCATTCATGAAGTTGAATTGCATGTTTTTGTTGGTTTTGGATATTTCAGGATGCCCAGGAGCCAGTGTTTAAAGACAAGAGCATGAGAGTGGATCCCAGCGGCCTGTACGACCCCTGCTTTCTCCTTCATCTCTTTGCGGAACTGACCAGGCCGGGTAAGTGCCACCTCCCTCCTGGAGTCAGGTCTGCTGCTGGGGATTCTGGGCCAGGAGACGATGGGCATTGTCACCATGACACCCAGAGTAGGGCTTGGATCTTGAAACTCATTCCTTCAGGATCTTCAGCTTCTCCTTGCCTTTTTACCCCAGTGATTGTTAGCAAAGTCTGGGTTCATGCTTTGAATATACAGCAATTTTGTTTTTATGATTTGAATATATAGAAATTTTTTTTAAAAAATCCATAATCTTAAAATCTATCTAGACAGAGTGTCCGTCTGTCCCTGAGTCTTCCTAACTCCTAGTGAGGACTGTGTTGTGAACATTAGTGGGCAGTGGGCAGATGCGAATGGGAACAAGAGTCTGTACTTGGGGATGAGTCCTAGTCTGCCAAGGTCAGCTTTTTCTTGCTTAAAGTGCATTTAGAGAAGGCTTTTTGTCCAGCTGCCAGGGGCGGGTGTCTCTGGGCGAGAGACAGAGTGAGCACATGTGTGCACGCCTCAGACCCCTCTTACCTGAGGGACACGTTCTGAGACCCTAAGTGAGTGCTTGAAGCAGCAGATAGAGCTGAGCCCTGTACGCCCCTGTGTCCCTTTTCACTCAGACCTCGGGGGAACAGCGGCTTCCCGTAGGTTGTCAGCATACAGGCAAAACCCTTTCACCCAACGGCAGCACTGTGTGGCTTCGCTTTGACATGTGCCGGCCTCACTTTTCCCACGCCTTGGGACCTTCCTGTTAGGGTGTGAACATAGGTACTGTGATCCCAGACAGTCTGATGGACACGCTATTTACTAAGAGGAGCAGGAACCCTGGACGAGGAGGATGATTGATTCACTGCCTGGGCCTGACGCTCAGCAGTTCACGAATGGCCTAACAGTGAACTGTTTAAGCCAGGAATTGTTTACTTCTGGAATATTAGGTTTAAAAGTCTCAGACAATAGCTGATGGCCAGTGACTGAAATCTCAGGAAGTGAAACTAAATAAGTAGAGGCAAACCATACACATATTAGCAAGGCCAAGTTGATCATTCCATGTGAAAAAGACAGAGTCCCTTTTTGGTGAAATGTGTGTTGGGGCTTTTTCTAGTGAGAGTCTGTATTTTACAGGGTTTGTCATATATTCAGAGATAGTACTAATCTCTGGCTATTAGTATTAGGATAGGAAAGTCATATTCTGTCTGTAGCTTATCTTTTCACACTCTTTCACAGAGCGAAAGTTTTACTAAAAGTTTGGTGCTTGCTTGTAAGTCAACAGTCCTAGCTGGTTTCTGGGTGAAGTGTGGGGTTGAGGGCCAGGCTCGCTGCTTCACCTGGGCTGTCTAGTTGCTGGGGCCCCACTTGTCGAAAAGGCCCTGGGCATCGAGCCTTTCTGGCTGGAATGGAGGGTCAAGATGGCTGTAATGGACACCAGATGATGGCCTGCATCACCACTGGTCACCTTGCTGGCCCCTGGGCTTCCTCTGACCCCCGCTGGGGAGCTGTAGAGTGCTGTTACTGTGCAGTGGGGTGCGAGTCATCTCATGGTGAGTGGCCTTCCTCCTCGAAGCCCGGTAGGGCGGAAGTCTTGGTGTCCTGTCCACCTTGGCTGGGGGTGGGAGGGGTTGCAGCGACAGTTTGGCCGTCTAAAGTGTTTCTGTCTTTCCAGTCTTGGTTGAGGGCAGGTTCTGGGGTCTGTGCCTGTTGGTGTTTCTGAGTCAATGGCTTCTTCAGCTCTGACTCTGGAACACGGGAGGCAACAGGATAGTCCAGGAACTCCCCTCCTCACTTTTTTTGGGTTTTGAGGTCTTGAGCTGTTCTGCTTTCTCCCTGTCAGTCATCTCGGGTTTATTTTATATATAAGGTTCAAGACCCTTAGTTGTACGAAGCATGATGGTACACTCCTATAATCCTCAGTGGGAGGCAGATGCAGGAGGATCTAAGTGAGATTGCTGTGAACCACCCTAGGCTACATAGTGAGTTCAAGGCCAGCCTGAACTACATAGTGAGACCCGCCCCTCCCCGCAAATACCCTTAGTTGTACTTAATAGGAAAAATATGGAAAAGTATGCCTGTCCTACTTTAGCAGAACTGACAATCTAATTTAACTGGTTTTAGTGTTTGCTAACAATTTAGGTGGTTGTAAGAGTTCATGGTGAAAATCCCCTCCTCCCCTCGCCTCTGGCCATGACATCCTCACTGGAGAAAGACGTGTCACTAGTCCATTGCTATCCTTGTGTCTGTCTTGCTTTCACAGGCCCGAGTCCAGCCAGGCCTGTGAGAAAGGGCTCGGAGTCATGGGCGTGGTGGGACTTTGGAGGCAGGTTTGGCATCTGTGACACCGGGCACAGCCAGAGTGAAATGGGAGGAGCTCCTCAGCATGGAACGCACAGGCTGCGTGTTTAGGTGGACTAGAGTTCATGTCCACTGCTTGTCCTCCTTTCTCCCTTGTTAAGCTTGACATTTTCTTTTTCTACAGCAGTGTCACTGTCTGTGAGCAAATTTGCTGAACGTCTGCCACTGCCCTTTGTGTCCTTTTAGAAGGATCAAAGAGGGCTGGCTTTCCACAGAGACCTCCCTGTCAATGGCCCTTGTGCCACTGTGGGCTCCTTGGATGTTCTGTGGCTGGTTGGGTTTTATCTGGAAAGAGCAGAGGCCTTTTGTACACAGGTCAGCTGTGCTGATCACAGCCCAGTTCCTTAACCCGCTGGCGACCATGCACAGCAGGCGAGCTGAGATGGGTCCAGCCCTTCTGACTCCCCTGGGCCTTCGCAGTGCTGGCCCAGTCTGTTCTTCGTCAAACATGATTTGATGAAGATTTTCCACAGTCTAAAAATACAGTGTGAGGTTCCTGGCCATTGTAATTTGGGTGAACTCTTAACAAGTCATCGAGCCTCTTCCTCTGTCTCACAATGGTGCTTTTAGAAGACAGAGGCAGTGGCTTGGAAAATACTTAATAGTAAAATCGGGAGGGTATTTTCCACAAACTCTTGAATATTATGCTTTTTCTTCTGGGTCAGAGGCAGAGCCTAGGGAAGCTTTTTGTGATGAAAGGTGACTGGTAAATGATTTTTTAAATCTGGAAAATATATCATCACTGTTCCCCTTTCCTTTAAATCTCCCAGAATGGCCTATTTAAAGTCCTACTGGTATAAGAAAGGTTTTTTGATTTTTGTTTTTAAATGCAAGGCACAACTATCCTCATCTTTTAAAGGTTTTTTTGTGGATTTTTTTTTTTTTTTTTTGGATAGCTCAGAACACTGATGACACCAAAAATTTGCATCGAAGTAGAACATTTCAGAAACCGTAAAAGTGGAGAAGAGAAAAGTGCAAGAGATGTACCAAAAGCCACCACCACTGTGCATGTGTGTGCACGTGCACGCGCGCGCACACACACACGTAGGTGCTTGGGTGTTGCTCGTGACTTTTTGTCCTGAGCGAAAAGCAGAAGTGTGGTATTTTAAACACAGTACACTGTTCCTTGAAAAGCAGCACATCAGCTCATGGGAAGATAATGGCTAGTGCATGGAAATAAATTACTGCGACATACAGAAAAGTGCTCAGATTATGTTTACTCAGGTTGAATTTCAGGTCCAGCTTCTCAAGGAACAGAACATGGTTGGTGGCCCTCAGCCATGGGATGGGCAGCGTTGTTTATTTGAGCTTCCCAGGGAAGCGTCTTACACGACACATTCTTTGCTGCCTGGTTTCCCTCTGCCCTTGTGAGATGCACCTGAGCTGCATATGGCACAGGGTCTCAGGGAGACCTCTGCTGTCACCTGGCCCGGGGTTGCTAACTTTCCTGCAGTCCCCAGCAGACATTAGTCTGTGTGTGCGCTACCCTCAGGGGAACCATGCCTCCTTCTCCATTTTCAACCCTTTGCTGAAAGTGGAGTCCTGTTTTCCTAACCTTACTGCTTCCCTTCTTGGAGTCCTTGGCCAAGAAACAGCCTTGGCTGTTAGCAGTGGCAGTGATAAATGCTTTTTCCACAGCAGATTCTTATCCTCAGTGGGATAGGGCTGTGATGTCCAGCTCCTAATTCACATTGCCATAAGGAGCTGGTACAGGAAGGGCCACTTGTTTCCTGAGCCTCACTGCACCGGCCCTGCGGCCTCTTCTCATTCTGAAGAGCCCTGCCTGGCAGTTCATGTCTGATGTTGTTGGGAAGAGGCTTGAGGAAGGCTTCTGGTGCCACAGGAGCACCGGGCACTATGGAAACCCACTCAAAGCAGGGCACTTTGATTTTAATCCTTTATAATTGTCCTGCTCGAGCCATTGGACCTGAAGGTCTCTTACCAGAAGCCAAATTGCTATTCATGAGGTTCTTAAAACAGAGAGAATGGCATTGATAATAAGTTTTAAATAGCCCATTATATTCAGCATGCCAAGGGCAGCTTCTTTCCATTAATGTTGCAGAGCCAGGACTTCCGCAGGCTTGAAATATGAAATTAAATTTTCCTTGTGATTATGGAAAATTCAGTTGTTTTAGAATGTCATTGATTACTAAAAATATCCCAGCCAGTTAAGTAGTGGCTCTTTTTAGTGAGTGTAATACTAAGTGTTTAGACTGTTTTCTCTCTCAAATATAATTCTGTGTCTGTGCATTTGTTATGTAGATATGTGTGTGTCTTTTAAACATTTGCCAGGCATGATGGCATATGCTTGTATTCCCAGTATTCAGAAGGCTGAGGCAGGAGGATTATTGCAAGTCTGAGGCCAGGCTGGGCTACATAGTGAACTTAAGGCCAACCTGAACTACACAGTGAGACTTTGTCTCAGAAAAATAAATAAATAAAAAATAAACACATGTCTTTTCCAAAACAGTATTATCAAATTATTTGTTATATTAACATATATTATTATTTGTTATATTAACAAAAAAGCTTTTAAAGCTTTTGGACTCTTTTAATTTTTCCTGTCCAAAAAAAATTGCTTATAAGAAAATTCAGTCCATAAGTTGAATGTTCTTTTAATCTGTCTTGATATTAAAAGTGGACTTCTGGTAGGCAGCATATAGTTGAAATCTACTTTTTATCTAATATGATGGATCATCCCTGTCTCTTTTTTTTCTTTAGCATCTCTGCTGTTTAATTGAAGTATTATATATACTAACATATAGCATGATTATTGATCTGACTCCATTTCATCTTCCGTGCTGTTTTTGTCTTTTAGCTACTTCTATGTGTGCATGTGTATATGCTTGTTAAGTGGTTGTTTTAGGTTTTATACCATATGCCTTCAATGTATTGCAGTTTCCCTTCCAGTGAGATGATTTTACTTTATGCACAGCATAAGGATGTTATCAAAGTATAGATACATCTCTGTCTTCCTGGCTTTTGTGTTGTTCTTATCATATGTGGTACTTTAGTACTCATAAACCTTGCAATATGTTATTTTTACTTCAAATTTTTAAAGAAATTTAAATATTTCATATTTACCACATAATGGGCATTTCTTGTTCACTCCTTTGTGTATGTGGTGTGATCAAAAAATACAGTGAGTGGGGGTTTTGGTTCGTTTTATTTTAGTAAATGATGCATTGCCATTAATCTCTCTCAAAGTATTTGCCCTTGAGTCAAACACACTTATCCCATGGTTCTTGCCACTTTCTGAGACAGTTTCGGAGTCCTCTTTTGTGAGTCTCTTTAGTTGCACTGTCTTACTGCCACAATGTCCTAAATTGATTCAAAGCATTTACCTTTTGTGGTCATTTTGACTTTGGGACGAGCCAGAAGTCACATTGTGCCGGATCTGGTGAACCGGGGGGGATGAAGATGCAGTGGAATGTTCCCACGAGCCTGCTTTGCCACCGGATAGCACTCAGCAGCAGCATTCGTACCTCATAAAAATACTTGCAAAAGAGGAGTTAATGGCAATGGGCCTTTTACTGTGCCACATTTTTTAATTTATGCATTTACTGTGTTTATTTTGATCACATCTAATGCATTAAGATTTCTCTTTAGTATCATTTTCCTTCTGTCTGCAATACTTCCATTAAGAATCCTCACAGTTTAGTGGACCTAAGTTCTTATGAAAGAGAGGTTGAAGTGTTCCAGATTTTATGAGTGAAAACAAGCCCCTTAACTGGCGGTGCTGGGTGTTATTGCACACGCTTATAATCCCAGCATTCGGAAGGCTGAAGCAAATGCATGGATTGCCATGAGTTTGATGTCAGCCCGGGCTATATAATCAGTTCAAGGCCAGACGGGACTATGAAGCAATACCCTGTCTTTAAAAAAAAAAGCCTTTGGGTAAGTTTGGCTCCCCACTACCTGCAAGGATCAGACCAGTATCTGATCTTCTCATGCAGTCTTGTTCTCTCCTGGTGCAGTTAAGAGCATCTCGAGGCCTCACAATGGCGAGTAGGCACCAGTCAGCAGGCTCTTTTCCCTGTAGGTTTTGCTCAAGTTCGCTAGAGATTTTTGTTCTTTGAAGCATGAATGAGGGTTGCACAGTAGATGTGGGTAAATCTTTTTGTGAAATTGATAGGACGGGTCCGCCTGCTGTGAACTGGCTGTGTTTCTCAGCTCACACTCTGTCCTGAGTTTTCCTCTGTGGTGCTTGGACACACGATTCCTTAGGCAGTGGGCCAGCGGGGTAGAAGTTGAGTGCCCATTTCTCTGCTGACTCCCAGCTGTGTCCCCGAGCTTCTGGCTGTGGAGGTCTCAGTAGTGGGCCTCCCTCCAGCTTGTTGCATGTTGGTGAGAAGTAATGAAATAACCCTAGTGCCTTAGAAACTGAAGCAATTATAATTATTGCCAGGGAAGGGGAGAGAGTCTCTGGCGTCAGCAGCAGCTGGGGCACCCGGAGAGACTTGCTTCCTTGTGTCTAGCACTGGTAGCTGCTGTTAGTAGGATGCAGAAGGAAACTGAATTCCCCAAGCTGCCGAGGAGCCATGAAATCTTACTGTGTGTTTAACAGTATGTTTTGCTTCTGGTAGAATTTGTGGTGGACTGTCGAAAGTTCTTGGATTCTAATGCTCTGGGCCTTATTGTTGCGGCCCTCAGCAGCTACGACCCCCAGATGCGAGCGACAGCCTACTCTGTCTTGGCAGCCTTCTACTCACACCTGGAGGGGGCTCGTTTCCGGGAGCAGTCCCAGGTGAGTAGGACCGCGGCAGCCCCCTGGGGTGACCCGGCCTGGTGGGAGAAGGTCGAGGGATGAGGAGCTGGTGTGTTGCTGGGAGATGGGTCTGCTCCCCTTGGCAAGGGACACAAAAGGTTGCCTCTGACCTCCACCACTGGGAAGGTGAGGTGGGCTCCCCTTCCAGACCCTTCTTGTGGGCAGACAAAGGGTTTGACCTAAACTCAGTGATCCAGGTGGCTATGCCTGGAGGAGGTAGAGGAATTCGAGTAGAACTCGATTCAGGGTATAGTGCCAGGCATTTGTTTGCCAATGGGCACAGGTCTCCCTCCTAAAAGAAAAATAAGACTCAAAAAGCATCCCTGGGTTGGTGATAAACTTGGTGTCCTCTACTCTGAGCTTGTCTCCGAGTCCCTAGGATGGGAGGAGCTGGCATCTGCAAAGCTGTGGCTCAGCTGCACTAGCCAAGGTGGCCACATTTGTGTAAGTACTCATTATCCCCCTCCCCATTTGCAGCTGCTTTACCTGTTGGATGTCGTCCGGAACGGCATTCAGACTCCGAACCTGAGACTCCCCTTCACCCTGGCCCTCTTCATTGCTAAGGCAGCCCTGCAGATTCTGAAACCAGGTACTGTCGATATTCAGTCTGGCTGAGGAGAAACTGGAAAACTGAGGCCCAGCAACTCCACTTGCAGGATTTACTGGTGCAGGTGTAACTGACCACACATGCCCAAGATATGACATGCTCCGGTCACTCACTGTCACACTCATCTGTGCTTAAAAGGCGTAATTAGTGGAGCACACTTCGCTAGAGCACATAGAGTCAGTGTCCTGTGGAGCCCTGGGTGTCAGGACAGGGCTGCAGCTTGTCACCCTGGGGTGAGGCAGCTCTGCCAAGGCAATGTGGAGAGGAGGCATGCAGTTATCCGGGGCCTTGCTTTCGGGTTATTTGGAGAAAGTGATTGAATGTTGGTAGCATCAGGGACCTCGGGGTCCTTTGGTCTGTCATAGTCACATCTCAGGTGAGGAAACAGGTCACCAACAAGTCCCCTACTCCCACCCTCCAAGTAG